>JAPYYS010000280.1:0-154538 GCA_030522525.1 Campopleginae sp. 14b
TTCTTTTTCATTAAAAATCAAATAAATAGTCGGATGCTATTCCATTGTGGAGAGTTCTGGATCAGAAAAAAGTTGTGGATGATGACCACCAATTGCCACCATGAAATGCCAAAGAGTTTTGGTCTCTAGAACTTTCTAATGTTTCT
Organism: Campopleginae sp. 14b; assembly: GCA_030522525.1. Taxonomy (NCBI): domain Eukaryota; kingdom Metazoa; phylum Arthropoda; class Insecta; order Hymenoptera; family Ichneumonidae; species Campopleginae sp. 14b. The sequence goes on from JAPYYS010000280.1 coordinate 147, forward strand.
TCCATTGTTTTTTTTTTACTCAAAAATTTAATAAATAGTGGGATGCTATTTTAATATAGAAAGTTCTGGCTCAGAAAAAACTTCTCAATGGTAAAGATCTATTTCCGAAATTATCTTCCAATTTTTTCAGAACGCGGTATTTTTTTGTTTCATCGCCGGGGCTATTGTTGAAATTTGCAATCCGCCTTTTCTACGGAAGTTTTTTTTTTTGTGCAGAAAATATTTTCAGCCGAATTGATTGAAATGCGAGCGTCCGTATCGGTCAAAATATGTTTTGAATCATTGGATTGCTTCAATTATATTGCCAATGTTTTTTTTTATTGATTCCTCGTTGGCAGAACCGATCGAGCAATAACTTAACGATCTTTTCGGTGCTCGGTATGAAATGTCATGAGTCATCGATTCGTACGCTCCCAAATTGGTCCGCTCGTTGAAATTGTCGAATTTGTTAATTGGATCTGATTCTCGTTCCGTAATCGTTCACTCGAACTCGTTTATTCTGCCCACCGAATACAACGTCAATGCGATAATAATTTTACGTTTACGAGATGATTCCTACGCTTGAACCGATAAGCGAATTTCCATATGCATATTATTTTTCATATTCCAAATGAAATCTTTCACATTTTAGTGAATGTCATGAATATTTAATTATGATAATTAGCCCGAATATTTTGAAGCAGCCCCCGTTTTACTTGATATTTTCATCATCCAGGGTTTTTAATTATCGAAAAATCATCTCATCGTTTCTCGTATATTGACGTTTTCAGTTAAATTACAAATTAGCAACATTACCCTTTGTTTTTTTATTACGTTATCCACGAATTAACATTCTAGTGTATTGAGAAATAAATATAAACGGGGAATCACGAGTCCACTCCGTTAATTTTTTTTTATCGACCGTGTTGTACAACGAAATAATAAAAATGATAATTGATAATGAGACCGAAAGAAAGAAAAATGATATTTCATCGTCGGTATAAATTGTGTCGTTACAGAATCTCGCCAACTTGTAATAAAAAGCATTAACGTGCCCTCGCTGGTGAAAGAGGGCGAAGCCGACTATGTGATACTCGATTGCGATTACGATATGGGCAATTCGTCAACCGATGGTCTCGTCGTTAAATGGACGAATAACGATATTTTGGAATACAAATGGCATGCCGGACGACTACCAGAAGCAGTTGAGACCGCGACCCACATCGAGGTTGGCTATAAAGCCAGTAACGATCCTTACAAAATGTATCGAGCTATGAAATTCAAAAATCCCAATATCACTCTCACCGGGGATTACAAATGCGATGTTTTCAACTTTGTCGAAGAACAGATCGCTTCGGCGTCCATGATTGTTTATTGTAAGTATTGATCATCATCAATTATTCTTGCCTATTATCCTCGATTCGGACTTGGCGATCGTTTTTTCATTTTTATTTTATCGATTTTATGAATTTTTGTGCTATCAGGAAAATTTCTTGGTACAAAAAGTTGTGCATTTGGGTTTGGCAACTTACACTATTTTTTCCTTTTCTCACTGTTCAGCGACCGAGGAAAAATTCGAACTAGTGTACAGCAAAAGGCTTATCGATGGTGACGATGGCGTCGAAGTGTCCTGCGTTGCCGAAGGACTTTATCCTCAGCCTGAAATGGACATTTCCATCGAGTAAGTTTTTTCCTCCGTCGAATTTAGTACCGAGATCCGATCCGATAAAATCTTCTCTCTGCCGTTTGTAACTCGAGCGTAAAAATCAACAACACCGCTTTTGCGTTTTTGTTTTCATTAATATTTCTAGATTTTTATTAATGATTATTCAACCATTTGTGGTTTTCGGGGGATGCTGCGTATTTAGTTTCAGCGTCTGTAGGGCTGCGAGCTCTCGTACATGAAACTCTATACTTTGGGCAACCATCGGGAAATTGTAAACTCTGCTGGCGAGAGTAAATGAATTTTATAAAAATATAAAATATTTTTTATTCGTAGCAATATTTCCGTCAACCAAGGCGTAAAAGCTGATATCACTAGACGAGATGACGGAAAGTACGACATCCGGAGGAGGATTACTCTCCGGGATCAAGATTTGACACCGCCTGCTCTTATCAAATGTACGCTCAGCATACCCGAAGCGAATTACCGCATACCCCGAGAATTCGTCTACTATCCCGGTGAGTCGTTCGAGTCTCGACAATTATTATTTTTCATGGATCACACTTTTTCGATTAGTTTTTATCCGATTTCTCTTTGTTTTTTTTTTTCATGTGTTTTTTTTGTTTGTTTTTTCAAAATGTTCTTGACCATCTGGGAAATTTGTCCACCTCGCACGTCTCACGTGACTCTAATTTATTGTCTCTCGATCGATTTTCATCATGATTTTCGAATCAATGTGAATTTTTTTTCTTTTAATCGTTATCAACGATGGAGTCACTACTTTCTCGTAGATTTTATGTTGATGTGTCATTTATCAAGGGATTCTTTACCGCGTTCGTTCGACCGCAATTTCCCAAAAAAATAGCAACTGCACTCAGAGCCACGAGCTCGCGAAGCGATCTGGGTCAATTAGTCTCGATGTAGAAACAACACGATGGGAAAAAAATTCCATTAGGGCCATCAGGAAAAAAATATCGTCGATATTTGATGAATTAATTTTGTTGAATTTCATTATTTATTGGCTCCCTGGCTCCGTATTTTTCGAGAAATAAAAGAAAAAAACACATATATTTGGATGTTTGGAATTTTGGTAGAACGATCGGTAGTCGTAGATTTTGGTGGCACAGGTTTGCCATTACTCTAATATTTAAAGTTGGTGCGGTTCACCGTAAACTCGGCCACATGGCAAATCCGACGTGTGGTCCAAATCCGTTTAACTAACCCCTTTTCCCGTACCCTCCGCTCTTTAACCAACCAGCCGCGCTTCCTCGCTCAACGTTCACTCGGTCCCTTTCCCTCCCTCCATCTCTCTTTGCCCCTCATGAAGGAGCTGGTTTACACGCCGGTCGTAGCTCGCTCGATGGTGAGGAAAAGAGGCAGAGCCTCATGGCGGATAAGAGAGCAAGACAGAAAGAGAGAATATGAACTACCGTACACTCTATCCTAGAGAGTACTGTACGCATGCTTCTGTGTATTAAGTGTATATATGACTCGGTGTACTCAACGTATTTACACTCGTGCTGATGCATCCGCAGCCCTCGTCCAATCCCTGTTTGTATTAACGTCCAATTAACTACTAAAGTGGGTTATTGTTGTTGGCAATACGTTAAATACACTTTACTTATCCCTATTTCTCTTATTGTACAGCCTAGAATTGCCACTAATTCAAATTTCATTACCTCGAGCTCTTGTCGATTAGTTATCAACTCCAAAGACTCCGCATTCAATGACATTAAACGTTCGACGATTCTCAAGTTTTCATCGTTGCAATGCAACGACGTTTTGTTTTTTTTTTTTTATTATTAGATCTCACGATTCTTTATCAATATTTAGTCAAGTCATGATTTTCTAAATTGAACAAAAAATAAGAGAACAACTTATTTTTCGTTGAAGCTCAACGCTGCAAACTTTAGTCTCATAAAGTTCGAAAAAAAATTGTTTTCTTGTTTTTATTAAATATTGCTTAAAAATCGCGAGATTTGCTCGAGAAAATACGGAATTTCGATGCAAACTTTAACATCGTGGAGATTCATTGGATGCTCAAGAAAAACATTTTTCTTCTTTTTGTCCCTTGTTATCGAGTTAATTGCGATCTCATTAATTTCGCATTGATTTATTCGCGGAGAGAAAAAAATTGCGTTCTGCATTTAAAATACGAAAATGATGCTCAGTCTTGATTGGGGAGATACTAATTATACCCATCGGATAGGGCAAACCCTTTGGAGTCGTCAAAGCCTCGAACTTTGATGCAAATGAATGATAAACGAGAAGCTGATGGGATTTGGCAAATCCTTCGACTTGTCGCATAATCTTTCGGGATCATGGCCGACAATCTGCTCCATTTCGTATGTCGTGAGTGCATTATTGCATAATAGATGCTATTCCAAACTCGTAGGGTAACTTCTGTACTGAAAATTGTCCGTTACAGCTGCTGTCTCGGTGCGACCCTCGAAAATATGCAGCGCCAATTTCCTTTAGTCCCTTTAATATTTATCCGACGTTTCCGCATTTATTGAATTTTGCGGCCCAGCCGCGTGCGCGCGAATCTAAAAATAGTTCCAATCATCACATAAATAATGAAATTTTATCGTTTATTTAATGCAACCCTTGGACATAGATACATTTTCGACCAACTCCAATTCATTTTCATTTTTATTTTTGCATCCTCGATGTATTATTATTAATTAATTTTCTATTTATTATTTATTAAATTTTTAGCTCAACTAATTAGTGTTTCTCCAATTATTTCCTTTTTTTTTCAAATAAATTCTTATGTTGTGTGATCATTATTCATCGCTCATTAACCGCTCGCTTAATCAACCATATATTTTTTTCTTTCTTTTGAAATTTCTTTTGCAAAGAGTTTTCAATGCTTAGTTTGATGGACGCGGTATGTGGTGTTTGTTGTGCAGGAAAGCCTACAACAACTCCGTCATCAACGACGAAGCTGCTGAGAACAATGGCGGAGATCCAGGCGTTTGACAGCAACGAACCAGACATTGACAATGGTGGTGGTAAGAGAGCGAACGAATGAGAGAGCGAGAAAGAAAGAATGAGAGAGCGAGAGCTTGAGTTTCACTATTCCCGTTTGTCAAAAAGCATTATCGGCAAGCGTCGCCATTTTTTCGTCTTTTTTACTTCCTTTTCGTTCGACATTCCATTGTTGCCATTGGCACCAGCATCTGATACCATTTTTTGCACATTTTACTTACTTCGGTGTATAAATGAGTTAATTTGTTTGATTATCATTTTTCTTATCGATTTTCACCACCACCAATGCCACTGCCGATACTCCGATCCCATTCTCAATGCACTGCACGCTCCAGAGGCTTTTTTTTTTTTTTTAGTATGAATTTCACAGTTTTTATGCATGAGTTTATTTCGTTGGGTAATCTCGTAATTGTGGAGAGCACGAATAACATGCACGATGATAATCATTAATTATGCACGAACATCCTTGGGCCCTTTTGTGGTTATGGTAAGCGGAGTTTCGTAAGGACTCTGTCTTGAAGTGTGTGTGTGTTTTTTTAAATCGTCATTGCAGAGGCTCACGATTATTGATAAAGATTTTGGCGATTTTTAGGAAATTGATTAATATTTGGTATTTATTTGACTGATTTTTAGAGAAATTATGAAAAAATTTCGGTTTTCGTATCAAGCGAAGAACAGATTGACTCTTTATATTGGAAAATCTTTGCGGGCAACAATCGTGTCAAAGATTGAGCCACGAAATCCTCTCGCGTACGTGCTGTATCGTGATGATTCCATGTTCACCGGAGGATTATCGGGCAATCTTTGGTGGCCGATATAAAGCAGAAGAAAGAAGGAAAAGGAGAGTAGGCGGAAGGGTGGGGGAAAAAAATAAGAAAGGAAAGATTGTTCTGGCGTCGTGCTCGCGCCAAGTCATCGGTTGCCAAGTATATCGTACATGCTCCTGAGGCTGAGGCCAAGTGTAATCAGTGTGTTCTGCTTGGCAAAGGAGAAACCACTTACCTTTACTCTCTCCCTCTTTCTCTCTTTCTTACCCTTTTTCTTACCGACGCGATATCACGTTCTAAAGAGCGCGAAAAGAATGGCTCCTAAAGGAGAGAAGAAAAGCTGTGGCATACTCGACCAATCTCTTCGGTTTATTCTCCCTCGTTCCGACTTAACTTTTGCTCCCGACTTCATTTTGGTAAATCACGCGTCCATTGGTCACAAGCTTTTCAGCGCATCATTACCACGGATTTGTTAATCGACGCGTTTCAATTGCATCTGCAAATTTATACTCATCATAATTTCGTCGAACTAGAGTCTCGTCTCGTTTACAATATTTCTCCTCGTTTTTTCAACAACTTTTCAAAGCTTACGACATCGCGATATTTTTCATGAATATTGCGAAATCAAAAGATGGAAAATAAACGTCACTTATGGGTCGGATTCGTATGTAGGACGAAAAACTTAAGCTTCCAGTTCATTTGACGTCACGCCCTACTCGGTAATAGGTTTTTCACACAACTTCCTCCATTTTTTAATATATATGTATATATACATATAAAAAAGGGCAATTGGCCAAGGGAATGAAAAGCTTTTAGGATTCTCGGGGTAATGACATTTCGTATTATTTGCCTCGAATCTCGGATCAATAATGGAAAAATTGCAAAGAAAGTCTATAGAAGAATTGTATTTTCTGTACACTTTGGCCTGCAAAGTAAAACCTGTAGAAAGACAAAGTGTTTGCTGCTCCTGCATTTAGATATTCTGGGCAAATTTCGTGGCTCGATTTTCTTCGTGGAGGGGCAAGAAATCTCAATATCCTCTTTTTCGATTGTATTTTCAGGGAGTCGGGAATCTTGTTTTTCATTTCGATAAAATACCAAACGTTGGAAAAACAAGATCAGACAGTATCGGAGTTTTTTGGTCTTTATTAACCGAAATCTACTCAATTGCATAATTAATTTTCTTCCCTCTGAGTTTGGAGGAAGTTGAATCAAGTTGGATATGTTTTTTTTTCCTTTTATGAAGAAAAAGTTTCTCTCTCATGATTCACGATTTCTCTGTTTGATAAGGGAAATATTACGTGATTCAAAATTTGCTCTGAAATCATTTGAACAAGTTTGAACCGTTGGAATTTGTTGATCTACTATATATAAGCAGCTGGAACTTTCCAACGCCATGGTTCGTTCTGGAAGAAAGAGAAAAAAAAAAACAGTAAAAGGGAAGAGAGAAAGGCGCGGATTTTCGTTGCAAAGTTCAGCGAATGGAAGAGCTTGCGTGCGAGGTTTTCTCGTAATTTTTCCTCATTGCCAAATCGGTCTTTACGAGCGAGCGTGACTGAAAATTTTTGTGTTTTTTTTTTTTTTCGTGCTCGTACATTTCAGGGAAAATTGCGTTCATGATGAGGTCAATTTTTTCCTTATTCAATATTGTCTGGAAAAAGTAAAATTCGTGTTTGAAGATTCGACGTTAGTTGCGACGATTTTTAGTCTCCTTTCTGTCATTCTCGGGAGTATCTCGGGTGACTGCGGGAAAAGAAACTCGGGCTAGGAGCACAGAGTCCTAGCCGCGATGCTCCCTCCAATAAATTGTTGTTATTTTCATCCTCTTCGCTTTGCTATTTCCCATAAAGTAATTAAGGAAATGCACCGGAGTGAAAAAGAGAGAAGAGGAACCAGAAGGTATGCCGGTGCTGTGAAAAAACACACACACACACACACACACACACACACACACACTGCTAAGGGTGAGAATAAGGGGACGAAAAAAAAGGAAAAATTAACGACGAAGACAAGAGAGAGAAGCGGGCGAATGAGGAGACTTTTTCGACATTGCCTATAACGGTTTTGTTCGTGCTTTCGCACTTTTTAAAAGTAAAGTCACGTTTCTCGTCTCGTATTGAAAAGATTCCTGGGCTCGTCGTTCCTCGTGTCTCTTCTTTCTCGCTCTCTACCTTTCTTTTTCACGCCACGATGGAAATATTGAGTTCTGCGCGGCTGGAATATCATTGAGATGATATTACGAGAACAACCCATGAGGAGCAAGTAAAAAAAAAAATATCTAAAAGAAACGTAGAAAAGAAGGTCCACATAAATAAGCAAGGAAGAATAATAAATGAGAAAAGTTGAGATTTTATTTCGTTGGGGAAATATTGAGTTTGAAATAAATGAGATTCCACTTTGCCGGATTCGGGAGAATCGAATAAAATATACGAAGCCTGAGCGGTGGTTGTTGTTTGGCTCGGACGATCATGGGCCTCGGACGAGGCCAATACTTGGTTGGGTGATCGCTTCTCGATCCTCGGCACGAGGCATCTGTCCCGAGTTGTTTACGCTTCACTTAAAAATTCTCAGATTTATTAGGTTCATCTCGAACTAAGAGGAATCGATATCTCGAACAAAGGCCCCGGACAAAATCTCTTATAATGCCAATTAAAAGTTGCTCAAGAAAAGCCGTTGCATGCAGCCGCCCGGAGCGGAATAAATATGCCGCAAGAAATAATGAACCCCCCCACCCCCCCTCCCCCCCTCACGCGCGTAATTACGAATTTTCTTAATTTCGATGAACGTGGCTAATTAATGCTTAATCGGGAGGAAATGAAAATGGAGCTTTTTCCGCGATTATTTCACAAGGCATCGTCGAGGCAGAATATTAACAGGTTTCCCTTTACCAGGCCAAAGTGTAACCTCAGACCACCAGCAAGCTGTATACATAGTTTCAAGAAACCGAGACGCGATGGAGAGACCCGGTGTGTGTGTGTGTGTGTGTGTGTGTGTGTGTGTGTGTGTACATAGTTATAAGGAACCGCGCGGGAGGAGGGCTCGGGCAGAGGAGTATTAAGGAGTTGGTTCTGGTCCTCGGCTGTTCTAACCTCCAGGACTCTGATATATACCGCGTCTCAGTTACCGCCAAAAGGACCAGGATACCGCCGTGCAAATTCTCCTACGTCCTGAGTTGCTCTCTGCGTTCCTGTGTGCTCACTTACATTTTCATCTATAAACACTCTCTCACCCACACACCATACAAACACAAACACACACACACGTCTTTACATACTCGAGAGCAATAACGAGAAGGGCGGGAAGGACACGACGAATTTAATCATTTATACGCCTTTATCATTTTTATCCGCGCAACATCTCTGTATGGAATGTACACTTCAGCCTGCGGAAACACGAGACCACCAGTGCACACAAGTCTCTCCAATGCCGAGTCTAGGCCAACGATATAATGTTAGGCCGTATTAACACGTGCCACGAACTTTGCTTATTTATTGGTCTGGCCCGGTAATGCTAATATCTCGGTGATGATAAGCCAAGGTTCATATTTATATGGGCTCATATACTAATGTTACGACGTAATGTTAGGACGTAAATGTAACGCATACTGTGGCGTACAAAACGAGGCGAAGGAAATGATGTTGTTGGTGAGACAAATCTCGAGCCTTTGCAAACGAAAAAGAAAGTCGAAGCAGCATTGGTGATCCTGTTTACGCGGATTAAGGGATAATGTAAACTTTTTTATTTATTTCTTGAATTATACGATTTGAGAAGGATTCATGACTCTGGTCATCTGAGAGAAAAATTCACTCAAAAAGTGCATTCCTCATTGGCGTCAATATCAATTTGACTTAAAAAATGTTCCGACTTCGATAAATCAATCAGACTGAAGTTTTTCTCCTTCAGAAACGAGAGATCTCGTCTCTATGGAATTTCTGGGAAACTTAATCGCGGCAAGCTGTTTCAAAGGTTACATTTATATACGAATTGGGCCAGATTTGAAGAAGATTACCTGGACAGGTGACAGGCTTTCCAGTACTTGGCCCTGTCGTGACATCACTCATTCATACCCATTCGAATTTTTCGGGCAACGTCGCGCGTAGAAACTCCACAAATACTCACGAATATCGTGTTCATTTATTTCGGGGGTTGAAATTGACTGCAACTTTATGTCAATCCACCTTAAATATTCTCTCAGAGATTCGACCATTGCATTCGGTCCCTGGATTTAATTTAACCCCGATAACCCGTAATTTATCACGTTCATTATTGTTAATAATACTTTGGATAATACTCTGGATAATAATACTCTTTTTTCAATTATTTCATCACTCCAACTTCATTCCTATTCTTGAACGATCATACGCAACTGAAGCAGAGGTTGATAAGTTTTATAAATATCACAACGGTTTCTTCAACGTTGATTTCGTCCAGTGGTTGTCGTCACGTTCGTGCCCATGAATCGAGCGTATGAAAAAATGTACCCTTCTAGTGCACACCTATGAGTGTATTTTGGGTCAATCTGACCCAAAGTGTTTTTCCAAATCGCCATATTCCGGTGAATGTACTTTTTTTTTTGTAGAAACGTTTTTCGTTGTAAATTTTCCATATTTTATGGGCCTGAATTTATTGTCGGGCGGAAACGAGAATTCAATGCCAAAAAATTCCATCGAGTGCCGGAAAATCGGTGACGGAAATTTGTTTGGGCCAAAACGACCCAGAGTGCATTCGAAGAGTTGAAACCGTCAAGGAATCTTGTCTCTTTGGTAAAAGCCTATTCACCCTCGACCTCGTCTTTAGTTTTTCACTGTAGATGATAAAAAAAATGTTAGGAACATTGTTAATTAATTATTTCATGCAATTTTGGGTTTTAATGGATTTCTAAAATTTCTGTTTGAACACGTTCTATACGTAATATGTTCCAAATCCTATATTTCGCTTACGCTAGAACGCTGTTAAGAACTCCCTCAACACATCGTCAAGACCTAACCCTAGGATGCTGGTAACACGGCAGTACTAAATGACTCGATATTTGCATCACAAGTGCGTCACTCAGTAACGTAACTTATTAACGCTAGCGAAGGATGGAAATGGTGAGACAGAAGTCTACGTTGAATATTCCTTGGTACACGATAAAATATGAGCCTCGCCTGGCCAAGTTAAGTGTAAAGCAGTTTCTAACGTTATCTGCACCGAGCGTCTATCTAGGGCGATATACCCTTTCGAAATTTTATGAGAACCTTCCATCCCTTCACTCCATATCGATGTTTCTCTTCTTACGAGACTCCCTCAAGAGTTTTAGGAAGTTGCAAGCATCGTTGCATTCTTTCGAAATGCATCGAATATCCACGAGGGCTCAAGGATCTTTGAAACCCTCGGAAGATACCGTCGACTGTATTTTCACTGAGTTTTTCGACAGATAACACTATCGGTTCGTGTACTGACTTCCGCAAAGCCCCTTGACTCAAGGATTTGTTGCTCTATGTGCTTTCTATCGAGGCAGACTTTTTTTTATTTGCCCTTATGAGTTAGTGACGACGCCCGCGATCTTTCGATCGATTGTGTCAAAATTAAAACCGATTGTATTACCAAAAAGGGTCGACCTTATGGTCCTGAAGTTTGCATCGTTGAAATGCAACGAAATTCGGTTTTTATTGAGCAGAATTGAAGATTCTAATTCAATATTTGGATGAGAACTATAAAACGATCTTTTTCTACGATCCAAACCAAAAATCCGGTACGAAAATTGTTATGGTTTTTGAAATTGAACAATAATAAGTAGAAAAAGTATTTTCCGTTGGATCCAACGTTGCAAACTTCAGTGTCCCGGCCACCTTTGCCTACAAATAATTCGAATCGTCCGTATAATCGCGGTGCTTCAGTTTCAGTTGATACGATTCATTGTATAAATTTGTATGAACTTGCCATCAATTGAACGATTTCTCTTGCAAGCTTCATTGATCATTTATTCAATAATGTTTCAAGAATATCTACAAGTCGGGTGATTAATTGGCAGCATAAATTAGGAGTGGTTCCAGCCAAGAATGAATTTCGTACATCTCGATGTTCTCAGATGATCTTAATCATCTTGGCACTCTTGAATAAACACGACGACCCCGGCTTTTGAGCGGAGTCTTTTAAAGTGAAATTTTTCATTAATCTCTTCTTGTGGGGTCAAATGTTCACCACAACATTTCAAAAGTTAGCGTCAGTCGCATTGTGCGTTTTAAAATATCTCTTAATCTGTCGAGGCAGTGATTATTTATTCCAGGGAAAAGAAATGGTAATTTTGTCATGGATAACGGTCAAAAACACTCTCAGGCAGATAATACGCCTACAAAGTAGAATCACACTATCTTGGCTGCTAATTACAGCCACAAAGTGTAGAGAGCATGAGGAAAGCCTCGGTTATACGTACAGGGGACCGGCAGAGTTTACCAACTGTTCTAGAATATCCAAGGAGCTGGAAAACCGATATTCTTCGTAGACAGCAACGATTAAATGTATGCGAGTTAAAAAGCTTCGTCGTTAAGTGTCTTGTCATTGAATTTTCTTGTAAAAAAGAAAACAAGTCTCGTCGAGCAGTAAAAAATATTAAGACGAAATGGAACGTTTTCCACATTAATTATGAAGAATTAGTCGATCGATTTATTATTCTAATCGATTTCATCAATTTTCCATGAAAATTTTTGCCAGTTGCAAACTTTCAGTGGATGATACTCGAGCCTTTGAGATTGGGTTGTTTTAATGCAGCCTCGATCACATAAAAATTTGCAATTTAACGATACGTTCTTATTATTCGTGGGAAAATACATTGGATATTACGAATTCCCTCGTTGACGTTGACCCGTCGCATACTACGGGGTGTATAAATTTATAATAAAAAAAATGTCTCGTCGCGAGATAAAAACTTTTCTGTTACGATCTCTTGCCCACCTCTCTCGTGGCTACTTACGGAAAATTTTCTCTCAGCTTTTTTCTTCTTCTTCTTCTTTCACTTCGTTTTTTTTCCCTTTTCCTTTTTCTCCCTCACTTTTTCTATCGTTTTTTTTTGTTCTCACTACCAATTTCATCTTTTCCGCGAACGCTTTTAACGTATTACTTATTCAACGAGTTTTGCGCTTGCTCCCAGGACCCAGACCGGTCAATCACATCCATAACCTGATGATCCTATATATCTGATGAGTGTCTCAGTATACCCTGCTCTCGGCTCATCTCTCTTCGACTTTGTACCGATACGTGTTTGGCGATACATCTACACTCTATGTCGAATTGCGGTCAGGTTACGTAATTGGATTTAGTTTGCTCGTTCGTGATCGCGGCTATCTGTCTGGGATGTTCACCGCCAGTTCGACAGCTCTGCGACACTTGAATTTTTTTTTTGTGTTTTTTTAATCAATTTTCTTCGCATTTTATTCTCCCTAAATCGTTAAGTGCCAGCAAAATCTCTTGCTATATCCATCCTCGACGTATGCCATGATATAAATTGTCCCCATTGGTATAAATTGTCATAGTGAATTTTTCAATCCATTTAATCCACAGGAAATATTTTTTTATCTGAATTTACGCCGATTTGCCACTCATTTGTCGCATATTTACGGGATCGCCTTTTGTAATTGCAGTGGCTAATTGCAACAGTGCTCCCGCTCACCAAGACTCGGCATTGCGATACTTCATTATTTTTCCAGCACTAAATGAGCTTCACTGCGAACTGTTCGTGTTGATTAAACAGAGCGATCGAGAATAGTGTCAAGAAAAATAGGCGTCGTGTGCTGAGCAACAAATGGAAATAGTATGATCGCAATTATAAACTCAGGCACGTAAAACGAAGGTTCCGAGCGAGCGAGGCTGCTCGCCTATCTGTTGCCGACGCTTTTCTCCTCAGAGATGGAACACCCCGCTGTACATGCGCTACGCCGGAAGAAGTAATTAAAGCAGCTATATCCTATACTCCTCGGTTTCCTTTTCTACGTTTGACTGCAAGGGTTGACTCTGCATTTACAACGTTTACCAAGGGATAGGAGAAAAAATATGGAAAAAGGAAGACAAAAACAAATGAAGGAAACAACAGGACCAACGAGTCGCTACTTGCAACGCATTAGGCTGTTGGTTTTCCTTTTTTTTATCATTAACTTCGGACTCTGAGACGAGAAAGTCTCAAACTCGTAACTGCAGCACGTCGACGCAAATATCAGTCCGACTGTCGCTTCTTGCTGGCCTTTTTTTTTCTTTTCCACTGGGCCGGAGTAAATTTTTCTTTTTGCCGCACATTTCTCTTTATCTCCGTCTCGACAGCGAGTTCATTGCTTGTTTCTTCAGCGCGTAGACTATATTAACTTCTGTGCCGTTACTCTTTCCCTTTTTTTCTTCTATCGGTCCTTTTTCCTGCTGGTTATTCGCGCTACAGCAAACCCAGAGAGCTGGTTAATTCATTTGGTTTTCTCCGCGGAGCGCCGCCTCGTGGTCGCGTCCTCTGACTACGATGCTTCACTCCCTCTCTCTCTCTCTCTCTTTACGGCCCCATCTCCTCGAATTATCTCATTTTATCTTTTTTTTCCATCCTTTAGTCACGTTGACGATAAATACGTTTCAACGTTTTTCAAGCACTTTTACCCGTTTACAACGCCCCAAGAATATTGGCAAAGCAGAATGAATACCGCGAAAGAGATCGAAATACTAATTTTCAGCCAGATCGAAAAGGACAGGCATTGGCATACACACACACCCACACATCTCGCACAATATTGGTGCGGTGTCCTTTTTCCCTTGCTATCCGAGGTACGCGCGCACACACTAAGCCAGCAAACCGATTAATCAGCCCGGAAATCCACATCCAGTATCAATATAGATTCATTTACATAGGAGATTCCGTATGTTTTCATTCTTGCGACACCAACACGCTCCCTCATGTTTGTGTTTTTTCTGCCAATCCATCCTCCACCATTAATTCCGTTAAATTTCATTAATTTCTCGACCATCGGAGATCAAGTCGAGCTCAAAAAAATGTCCCTTTTTCTACTCGCATCGGTTGGCCATTAAACATCCCGTATATGAAGCATTGCGAATACTATTTTGTGTGCGTGAGTGTGTTTGTGTACGACGCGGTTGGTAAACGCCCTGGTTCGTAGGTCGAAGAGATTCTCAGCGACGGATGGAGAGAGAGAGAGAGAGAGAGAAAGAGAAAGAGAGCAAGAGAGAGAGAGAGAGAAAAAGAGTGAGAGGCAAAATCGGGAGACGAGTGGAAAGCCAGTAGAGAATCCCTGGCACACCTATCGAAGCCACTGTCACGTGAACTCATTGCGATCTATGTTAGGTTGGAAGCCATTACTCCAGCTTCACCGCTGTCAATTTCAACTCTGGCCTTCCTGAAATGATCAGAGCACCGAACACACTTTCCCAACCACAAACAGACATACACATGGATCCTTGTGCACACACGCACAAAAGGGACATTTCGAAATTTCTCTAGAGAAAACTCTGCCGTTGTAGAGACTATGGAACTGAGAATAAGAAAAAGAGAAACAAACGGACCCCGCCGTAGACCAAAAGAATAAAGATTAATTCGCAGGAAACGTCGTCGAGAGCATCGAATAAAAAAACTATAAAGTTTTGGAAAAAAATAATACAAAAAAAAAGGAAAAAAAAAACAAAAAAACACTTGAGAACAATCGAAATAAGAAAACTCTGGGAATACTACCCGATGATGATAATTCGGATACGTTCGTTTTCTTTGCTGATTATGAATACAACGGAGTAGCAATTTTCTCGATACATTTTCATATATTTTTCCCAGGTTTGCTTATTCGTTATTTATCGACGGAGCAACATTTCTCGAGTTTTATTCGCCCTCGGAAAACTCTTATTGGCCAGCCCGCCATCTTTTCATTATTAACTGACTCTCGAACTCGCAGAGTTTACTCGCCACACGAATTAAATGATAAGTCCTGCAGATTTGTTAGTGTTTTTTAAGCTCCACGCGAAAGGAGAATCGCTTACGAATTTGCATCATTCCGACGGAATGAATGGAACTTATTTATACGGATTATACGCAAAGTGATAAATAGCTCGGTTCGTTGATGAAGCGTGAATATCTCGCGTCGTTTTTCCTCTTATTCGTTCGTCACGCGAGCTCTTCTCCTTTTGTCTTTGTATTTTGTTTTATCCTTTTGGATCTTGCCACCCTCCGTAGAAAATTTAGCTCGCGTTTTCTCGCTCATTCGCCTTGCAGCTTCTATCTGGTTGTCTCTCGTGACGGTTCCTGCCGCAGATTCACACCCGTTATTTCCCGTCCTGACGTTATAGCCCGCGTCGTTGCTCTCCCGTTCACTTTGTTATCTTTAGAAAACGAGATTTCCAACTGGAATATCTGGAAGCGCGCTCGGCGGAGCGTTTAGACGCGCGGACCTGAGAGAAAAGATGGCGAGAAAAAGATAAAGGCTTTCGGAGCGAGAAGGAGGGGAAAGTGAACGCGCGCGCGCGTGCCTGGGATAGAAAAAAAAGGAAAGATTAAAACCGGAAGCTCGACTGGAGAACCGGAGATTCTTTGGGCGCCATCCACCGTGAACCATCAAAGCCGGCAGAGACTTTTGCCTGATAGAGAAGCTTTGCCATGCAAATGGATGAAAAAGATAAAATAAAAAGATTCAAAAAACACGATGAATAAGAAGGGAAGAAAATTGAGGAAAAAGTGGCGGGGGGCGGGGGGGGGGGGGGCGAGGAAGAAAAAAACAGCACGCACAAGTGGCAGGCCAAGTAGCCGACTGCCCAGTCTGCAGCCAATCTCATTTTTTTTCCCCTCGTTTCTCTTTCATTATCCTTGAAACGTGTTTTCCAGCCTCCTTTTTCTCCCCCCTCCCCTAGCCACCCCATCACCCTCAACCACTCGACAACGAATTTTGTTCTCGGTACTCGATTGAAATTACGATTTCTCGATAGTAGCTGCACGCCGGAGCGTTATCAAAAGATTATACTAAGCACTTTCCAAGTTTTTTACGAATCAAAGGAGAACGCGCACCGAAACTACTTACAAAAATGTACGAGAATCGCATATAAATTGGACTTTGAATGCTCGTCCATAAATTCAATGAAAGCTCCATGCCTCGATGAGCAACCTCCCAGCTTACAACCAACCATTCTCCAAGTAATACATTTACTCTAATAAAATTACATACACAATCAATATTACGGCTTCACGGACAATACGAATTTCTATCGGTATTTTTTTTTCTTCTATTTTTATCATAGAACGAACACGAATGCAAAAAAAGACTTGAATCAAACTTTTCTGCATTGTGTTAATTATTCTACAATGGTCGACGTAACCGAAGGGCTTTTTCTTTAATCGAATAGTTCATCGTTAGTCCGCGAAGAAAATAATTTTAAAAAAATGATTTATTTTTTCAAGGCTTTTGCTCGGCATTCGAGCGATGCATTAATTTAGCCTGTCGTCCACAAAACCAACGGTGTATAGATCTCGTTCGAATGGGAGGCAAGGAGGGATTGTACCGGCTAAATTAACGTGGCAAACTTTGTTATATGGCATAGTTGACGCAAGATAATCGATTAAGACTCTCAGTTCTCTATTCTGTATAACTTATAGTTATGCACACTGTGTACTCATCCTCATTCCCCTCAGCCCTTCCCATTGTCCTCCTCCTCCTCCTCCTCCTCCTTCTCCTCCTCGTCTCTTGTCCTGCTACCTATAACCCGAGGATAGAAGTCTCTCTTGGTATGGTTGAGAGTATTTTGTGGCTTGTGGCATATGTACATCCATAATTTTGCTCAACTGCCGTCAAGTTAACTCCTTGTATATCTATAGTATATTAGCGTTGACATCGACTATCTGTCTGAATGCCGTCGTGAGTTCACCTAAAGTTTTACTCAAGTAGGGAGAAGCTTCCGCATCTTCTCTCCATCATCCATGTATACATATATCTCAATGCAGACGTCCACAGGGTGTCCAACACTGTTACTCTTCGCTTCTATCGAATTAATTAATAAATTTCAATCGAACAAATTTTTTTTTCCCATCATTTTGTCTGTCGATCGATTTTTTAAAATTTAATTATCAATTCAACGTGCTGCTCCTCCCGATGATCAAGTCCTTCGGCACGGAGCCCCCTAGAGATCCCCAGTTGATGAACTTTGGCTAATCAACGAATACCAAGAAATAGCGATTCCTTTTGCGGAGGAAAATGAATAGATGTTTTTCCTTTTGGAACACATCGTCATCTCGTTAATCTTGAAATGTTTGATCCCACTTGAGGGACACCCTGGGCACATACAATCCCCTATTATTCGATAAGCCAACTTAGTCGAGCGCAACGAGTTCAGGCTCGATCCCCACTCCTCCATCAATAACCAGATCCTTTGCCTTAAGGTATTGGGCTACTTTGGATTACCCAAAGAGTACAGAGTTTGTGCCCCCTTTTCTGGTCGAATGCATGAAACACTTGCTGGTCTCAAGTTTACGGAACAGCTATATCCCACCCAACTCCATGCCACTCCCCGCAAACACTTGAACCAGATCCTTCGAATATCCTCCGTTAATTTCGGCTCCAGTGCTCAATTTCGACACACATTGCAAGCTTCACATTTGACTATGCAAACATAATGGATGACGAGAATGAAGATATCAGCGGAGTGCGGGATCCGGGTACGTCAATCGAAAGCTTTTTTTTTTCTCTCCTTTGCATTGGTGTCTCTCAACCCTGAATAAAACTCAACATTAAAATTCTCATATCCACGTTGATGCTGACATTGTGCAAATTTTTTTCTTCCAATATCATTCGATGATCGATTGCTTTCGAAATTGCGCGGAGCTTGTTTGGCTTAGGAAGTTGCTTCGAACTAAAAAAGGTGTTAAAAATCGTGCAACAAAGGGCTCCATCTGATTAACCTCTAATGCATGGTCCAAATGTTTACTGTGAGCTTTATGGAAGTCTATGGAGTTTGGGGCTGTCGTATGCTGCGATGCATCTTATTATAGAACTTTGGTCATACCAATGAGTCTGAGGTGAAAAGTAACGATGGAAGGGAGCGATACCAAACGAGAAAATCGATAATGGAAGGTATTTCTAATGCAATAGGGCCAGAACTCTCGGGTGTGAGCTTTGCTTTCACGGATGCTTCCTGAATTCTCCATTGACCAACGAACGAGAGATTCTCTATCATTCTCTCAGGAATATCGTCCATGTCTAGATATATATCGATCCTTTCGCATATGGCTCTTCTCCACTACTTCTCGAAGCATCTTCATTACCTCGGGATTAGTCGATTTTACCTCCAGGATACTACAGAACCTTGAGAATCCCACGTAAATTTCGACCCCATTCGGAGGTCCCCACTTGTTTGTTTGTTTGCACGTATGTGAACGTTTCGAGAGACGAATCCTTCATTGCGTTTAGCTCCCTCAATCCTCCCGAGGGCTTTCTCAATCGATCCCTCCATGTCATCCAGAATTTTCGATGTTTTCCCAAATAAACACCCAACCAGAATATTGATTTATTCGACCTTTCGCATTGAAGAAGTATCGAGCCTTCTAATTAACTCATTCGTATAAGTTTTTCCAACTCAATGACCGAATAAATATCAAACGTTGGCGAGAACTTGAATTATTCATCAATTATTGGTATTCTGAAGCCAAGCAAACGTTTGCTTTACTTTAAACATATCCATCGATAGATTCGCGTATTACTTTTGCTAGAGTGAAAATAATAACAATAATAATAACGACGCAAATCATATTTGGGCTGAATAAATCAAAGAAAATATAATATCCTTGTGGATCGACATTTTTTCATCCATTTTAGAGAAGAAAGTTATAAATGGTGTTCATTATTTAGTGCGAGTTCGGGTGTGAGAGTAACTCGATCGAAATGAATTTTTAGCGATTTCAATTTTATCAAATTGCATCGGGCGGTAACCGTAGCTCTCTGAATGGGACTTGACGCTTTTGTATCCACATTTTGCCAAGCTTAACAGCCGCAATTTTGGATGGTACTCGAATATACTGTTTACGCTCCTGAATAGAATCAATCAACGTTGCATTTTTTATTATATCTTAATCCCGATTTATCCACGATCCTACCCTCACATGGAAACTCGTCGAATAATATTGTGGCCATGCTTTCTGTTTGCATTCCGATGGTCTCATGGGATTTAACATGGGGTAAGGCTGTTTCGATAAGCCAGAATTGGAGTTATCGTTCATCCCTTTCTCTCATTAATGGCCCATTGACGACGAATCGCCCATTAAAAGTCCAGGAAAAGCCTCGTTGGCTTATTGTCTCTTGATTTATCTTCATCACAGCCCAATCCCGATCAAAAACCATCGAGCGACAAATCGTTTTTTTTTGTATCTTTCTTGTGGATTTATCGCCGGGAGCGGATGCATTTTTATCTCGATGTTTAATCAATTTTTCATTTAACAAAATATATTTACGGCTTTTGTTTTTCATGCGGCGACCAGTTCAAGTTCGAACGTCTCGAGTCTACTATTGACTTTTTGATTCGGAACAAGACCCTGCTGCGTCTCTAAATTCATTAACGAACCGAAAATATTTCCATTTTAACATTTTTCATTATTTTTCGTGTCATATCAAAATACTGTAATGATAATATTGCCCAAGCAGAAAGCTCGGCTCTCCAATCCTCCACTTTGGATCTTTCTCCTCCTTTGTCAGCTATTTTTTCATAAAGCATTTTAAGTCTGTCATCGATAAGAATCGACTGCGTAATGTATTCTTAATACCGTTTTTACGTGCGAGACTCTGTAATTCCATTGAGGTATCGAGGCCTCTTAAAGAGCAAAAAAGAAAAATGAATGAATGCAGCGAATTGAAAAGCACCAAGTGCCCGTGAAAAGGCATCCCAAGATTTTCGACGAGACGCATTGCTTCTCCCGGTATTTTGCTGCTGAACCGAAGGCTTCTCCAAGATTGCTACGAATCTTGGAGCATTATGTAGTTGTACGGACAATATGTACAAATTTATTACAATCTTTACATCCGTATCCCGGTGTCAAGAAGTTTTTTTTGTTTTTCTCTTTCGCCTTCAGTGGCTTGCTTTCGGATCCATTTAAAATTCGTTCGCTTTATATTTAAAAGCTTAATTATTCTCAAGTGGCACGGGCTAGATGTTATGGGAAGCAGCGACCGGAAGTTGAAACTGATTCATCGATTCTCAGCTCCTTCTCAGGGGTAAACAATCTTAAAACCCTTGGATATATTTTCGTTGTATTCTTTATGCAAATAACTCGGTCGTAGTCGTTTTGTTGAGTGAAATTCATTCGTTTCTGTTGTCAGCAATTCGTGGAAAATAATAGGATGTGAATTTCCGTTGCAAGCGAAATGGCGAAACTGGGGGAGCCTCATTTTTTGGCGTTTAACATCTCGGGGCTGGCATGGAGCATCTTTTCATGGAAATGTCTACCGCACATCGCATATACGGAAGCGGGGAAATATATTTATAGGAGAGAAAGAGAAAAATAATTCTCATGCTCCACTTTAGTATCTTCTCTTCGATTTTGCACCTCAAAAGGATTCGGGCTCTGGCCACTTGTCCTTTCTAACAAAGAGAATCGTTAAAATACCGTTTGTTTTATTGTCTTTGAAGAAGTTTCTTCGATTTGGAATGGAGGACGTAGGGTCAACTGATATTTTCAAGTGGACGTGAAAATTTATGCTCCTCGTGTCGAGAGCAGTCGGTCTTCGTCATATCTGTCGTAGCACGAGCGAGAAACTAGTCCAAAGGAATCTATAGACAACTATCGAACGACTGGTGAAGGATTTGACACGATTGTAGAATCGAAACTTGGCAGATTTGTAGATTTTGTGAGGAATTTTGATTCTGAAAATTTTTGCGACGTTTGCGAACTAGATTCAAAGGAGAACCATGCTCGCTGGTCCGAAATGCTCGTTTCCCATGTCGGAATAGTCTCCGTGTACAAGCACCATCGCCCTAAAGGTAAAAGGCCTTGAGGGATATCTCGGCTTACATGGATCGTTGGCAAGTAGAACGGCGCAACTTGCTCGCGTCAACCGTATCAGTTATATATGGGTCAAGTCCTTTTATTTGACAGCCATTTAAATGTCACATGCTAGCAAATACGCCTTTTTAACTCTAAACAGTTGATATAATAGCCATGCGGAATACATAGACACATGAAGCATTATTACCTAAGGGAGAAAACGGAAATTCTGGAAGCTCGTGTACGGCGGTGCCACGTAACGTGTACTACAGGCTGAGCTGTACGCTTTTGCAGTAGTATAGCTCAACGAACTACGCGCCTTGGCCACAGAGCTTATCCCCCATCGTCGTAACTTTTCCTCCGGCCACGTTTCTGAAAGCCTAGCAGGCTTAAACCTTTCTCTATCTCTCCATCTGCCTCTTCTTCTTATTCTCATTTCTCTGTTTATATTTTTCTTCTCTCTCTCTCACTCCTTCTCTGTCCCTTGCTCCATGGCATTTTGTTCCACAGTGATATATTTCATAAATGCACAAAGTCTGAGATTAACTTGGCTGGAGGTTCACAGAGACTAAATGCACCCTCAAGTGCCATATATAACTTAATCGCTACTGCAAATTCGTAAACACTTGATGGTCTGCACATTTTTTATTCACTAAGTCAAATGACCATCGAAAATATCGTACGCCCTAGTTTTCTTGACGCTCGTATGATCCTTCAATCTTTGCTGATTGATCCATGTCACGTTTCTCCCTTTATTTTGTTTCTTTTTCAATAAGCACGTTTTTTATGCATCATTGAACTCGACTTGTGTCATCCGATCACTTTTCCTTTCATGTCTAACGGATGAAATTAATAAAGCCTCTCCTTTGTTCATCGTCATCGCGACGTTAGTGTGCACTGACTTTTCTACTCTCCACGGTCCACCGATTCTCGTTATGCTCGATTGCGCTTCGTTCTGTACGCATCAACGCACACATCCAACAGTCGATTATGTACCACCACCACTAACACCAGAGTTCGAGAAATAGTGGAGATGAGAGTACATGCTCGTTATACTGGCAATTTTCGTAACTGCGTTCAACGAAAAATCGAATCATCATTGTTGCTAATTAATTGCTCGTGCACTTTAAATTTCGTGGAGAATTTTTTTTTCCTCCACGAAGACCAAGTCCATTTTTTCTTGTCTGATGAAAATGTATCAGAGAAGAAATGGCGGTGGTGCGCAAATTTGAAATGTTTGTTGATCCTTATTGATGATTCAACGTTTTTTAAATATTCAATCACTTTGCTCAATGTCGATAAGCATTGATTCCATCATTTTTCCCTTCCCCGAGACAGAGAGTCGAGACTTTTACAGCTGCCGTTTCTCTTGGCGTTTTTTCAACTCGACATATCGATCAATCGTTGTTAATTTTCCATCAGGCTCAATCGAACGTTTTCAATTCGTCCTGATCTCGAGAGCATAGACGACAATCGACTTTGTCGATAGAATGAAATAGTGTGGAATGGTTGGAGTCTCCAGGGGACTTCACGCAACTCGTGTGCGCGGTTTTGAAGCAAAGCAAATCGAAAGTTTCGCTCTCTCTCTCTCTCTCTCTCTCTCTCTCTCTCTCTCTCTCTCTCTCTTCGTATGTGTACATCGAGGCACCAAGCAAAAAGGGGACATTCATGTACTATTTACATCTATTGTGCTGCGTTTACGCAGACTCTGTAAATATATAGATTGAAATATTGCAAGGAATAATATGATAAGTAAATCTAGTTGTGTGCGGAGTATTCCATTTTCAATCGAAGCGAATGTGGTCCTTCCTATTATTATTTTCTTCTCCTCTTCCTCTCCCCCTTGTGCACCATACGGAATAACGTTTTGCAAAAATATTCCGATGAAACGAACGAAATTGCTTGAATCATTGAAAAAGTCAAAAAATATTTTCGAAACATTCGCACGAGTCAAATTGATATTGGCCAACATTTTTTGCGAACAGGAGCAGAGGAACTCGAACAAAGCAAAGTAAAATATTGGAATTTTTTATTTTCACAAGCTTGAGACGTAATTGATGATCGTCCTCTCGGATCTTGGGATCGATCGGTTAGCATGAATAACCCAGAGGTTTTAATCAACTCATTATTCATGCTTTCTCGTGCCTTTTTCATTTACATCTGTGAGTAGTGTATGAGGAAAAAGCGCGTGTGTAAATCGATTGCGGCAATAATACTCGAATTGCGGCGACCAATATCGCTCCTATATGCCGCGCGGGTGGGAAAAACATTTTTTTTTCCCCATGTTTGTGAGGGCTTTCCCCATGGGAAAAAGGATATATTCTCGGCGTCGTTATACACCATCAGCAGACACCCAGGATCCCAATCGTTTTCCCGTTCGCCCCGCAGCCATCAATTTAACACCATACGCCTGCTGTTAAATTTTATCTTCACCACCCACTCGCACTCGCTTTCTCTATCCTATTTCACGTGCGCGCATGCAAATATATATATCTCTTATATGCTATGAGTATTTTTACCAGTTGAAGTTGCAGTCCGCGTGTTTGAAGCTCTAAATCATTGACACCCGAGGAAGCAAACGATTTTCTCTTCGCTCTTCCTTTTTCTCTCCCTTTCTTCATTTTCCTTTTTCTCCCCCTTTCTCTTTGGCTCTCTCTCTCTCTCTCTCTCACTTTTTCTCTTTTACACACACACACACACTCACACAAACTTTTCCTTTTCTCTGCAAGTCTCTCGACCTTATACTTTGCAAAATATGTAAAATCACCTTTGAAACTTTGACTTTCGTCCTCCTTTATTACCTTCCACTCCCACGGATAATGTTTATTCCCTCTTATATTTACTTCGAGGTATTTGCTCGCTCGTCTCGAGAACCTTGCACGCCACAGCTTTTCACTACTTGAAATACTTAATTTTTTATACACTGAATTTGAAATTAAGCAGATGATGGAAATATTCTTCTAGCTACTTCATTTTTTATCCACTGAGTTATAAATTGAACAAATGATGTAAATATTCTTGCAGTTATCGTTCACTTATTCTGAATCACTGATTATTCTCTCAGAATTTTCGTCTTCCAAGGCTTATATTTTATTCCTACATTTATGCAATTAAATTTGACTCAAATTATTTTATTATCACTTGTGTTTCAGGGAACACGGGCTCCATCCCATCCTACAGTCTCATCTTGATCGCAGCGAGTATTCTCACTCTCAGAACGATGCATGGATAGTGTCTCCATTTTTAGGCAAGTATTTTATTCATTTCGTTCTTCAATTTTTCGATCATCGGAACAAAATTATCTTGGTATTCATATTTCAACGAATGGTGCATTGTTTGGGGTTCCGAAGTTACGGCTGACGAGGAGTGAACCACGCGAAATCTTTCAATTCAAAATGTTCGAGAAAGCAAAGTTTCGGAAAATGTGGAAATTTTTTAGTTTATTTTATTTTTTTACATCGAGTTATAAATATTTCTCGTTAACGTTTCGTTGGATAAAAAATGTCGCTGATACAAAATGAATCACTTGTTCGATCATACACAGAATTTGACAAGAGTTACATCGGTTTTTTCTTCTTTTTACTTCAGAAAGGGTATAAAGTTTGATCTGTTGAGGAATTATTCTGTCCTCGCTGTATTCTCTCGTTCCAATATAAATCGGTTGATCTTTTGCTACTGGCAAATTGGTTAAAATCGATGTAGAAAGCCCGACGAATGTGTATCCCTCGAATCGCTTCGCTGCCGCTCGCTTTTTACTCGCTGCACAGCACAATTCGATCTCGGCTATAATCCGCACGCGCTTACCCCTTTCCTCACCAGTTTCGATCGTTTTCTCGATTGAACGTCTCACTCTCTCTCTCTCTCTCTCTCTCCTGCTCCATAAATACCACCAATACCCGTCTGTGCCCCTATAGGACATTTTGCGTCCAATTAAAAAAATTATTTTTCAATTAGTCGCTCATGGATCATTACGCGTCAAGTTTGACGCCCGTTTTTTTCTTGGCTAACCTTTTTTTCCATCAATGAAACCTCGAATTTGCTTTTTTCTTTCGATAAAAAGGCGAAATCGTTTTAGTGCAGTTTTCTTTTGGGTTTGGGACGATTGAGGGATTAAAATTTGCTCGACGTTGAAATTTCATATTTTAATAATAAATTTATCGGTCCATGCCTGAAGCCATTCATCCAACGGTCGCGTGATCATGTAACGCGTATGAGGCGACGAAGACAACAAATTTGTCTGTTAAAATTGTTATATCAATCGGGCCCATCTACGATCGTGAGGATCTTTTTTTCTTCGGTGGAAAAACGAGTGAGAAAATTGCATTGGAAAATCGATAGTGGACAGAATTTCAAATCAGTCGATTAATAATAGAACGTTGAAAATAATTCAACTCAACTCCAAACCCCCTGTGCATGTACTATTCTGTATATGAACAGTTTCGAGGACGCGAAACTCGTTCAAAGGACACTCGATCCTGATACTATTCTCGTGGCTTTGGTCAGTACGAAATAGAAGAGGGAGGCAGTGAGAGGTTTTAGACTAGGGAGGAGAGAATGTGCGGCAAGGATAAAGCTCCGAAAGTTACTGGCCCCTTTTATCGTTTTAATTAAACGTTTGTAAATACGTTTTTTTTACAAGCTCCCCTCATTCTTTCTAATCAAACTTTCCCTCTGTGGTCCTCCAAATCTAGCCTCGAAAGATTCACGTACTCTATCGTTCGGGCACTATTTTTTTTCAACCTTCCACACGCCCCTCCTCATCCTCCTCTCACAGCCTTTACCACACTTCGGGGTTTACCGTATACGATACACAAATTATTCCGCGGTAACGATGAAATCGGACTGATGAGGTGACGTCAATCCATGCGCCTTTGAAAATACCAGGCTCACGTGATTCGACCCCTACGTGTCCTTTTTTGCCTGACTAAATAATTCAAACACGCGAACATCCCGCAACTGACTAAATCCTCGCATACACAGGGTGGGCCAGCACATTTCCCCGGTCAAGCCCTTACAGGCCGGTATATACATTTTGAAGGATTAAAAAGCAGGGAATTAATATTTTTTTGTTTCTTTTTAAATTATTCAAAATTTGACGATTCATTGAAAAAGCTGGCGAATATAAATCGACTTCAAAAATATCGAGTGGCACCTGAAGCTAAATTCTCAAAACTTTCGTGAATAATCGAGAATTTTTGCAACTTTCATCATTCGCCATGTTTCTTGGTTATTTGGAGGAAATAAAACTGGGGAATGATTACCGAAAAGTATTTTTTCTATTATGAAAACAGTTTCACCCGTTTTGCAATGTTTTCATTTATTTATTTAATAATATTCGTTGCTTAAATTGGTTCACAAATCATTGGAAATTACAGAGTCTCGGTAGCTGATGGGGATCATTTTTTTCTCACCCTGTATTTATATATGGCATCACATTTTCATGTTTACGGGATTTTAAAGAGACCTCTCAATGTACGCACTTAGTGGAATATTCATCAAGTCTCATTTATTACAGTCTTTATATTTCTTGTGAACATAAACGCGGTTGTTGTTTCTGAATATCCTTTCATTACTGTGAAACTTAGCTTGATTGATTGTACCACCGAAAAGTTTATTTAATTTTCTCCAGGTATTCTCGCTACAGACTTATCCAAAAACTAACTCACCGGTTAATTCTCCGAGTCGTCGGAGGATTTTTCTCGACGTTTCTTTCACAGATTCTTCATTTTTTCGCCATTTCGATAATTCAATTTTCGTCTCATGCAGTTTTATTCAAAATTCGTTTGATAATGTTTTTTTTTTCTTTTGCATTGTGTAGGAAAAAAGTTTTTCGAGATTTGTTTGTAATTTTTTTTGCTCCTCTCATTGCAGATATTAGTCTCAGAATCCTCGACCAACATGATGCGTCTTTATCCTCGATTCTACGTCAATCGCCAATCATTCGAAACTGGGCTCTTGGGATAGCAGGAGGCAAAAGAAAAAAAATGAACCATGCGTGTAATATGTATATTTGATATATAAATGTATAGTCTCGTCGTTTGATTCGTAATGTCGTTTCCACTGGCCTACGAACACGAGGAACACACTTGATTGACCTCTAATCGTAATAGGAATGAATTAACGAGATAACGGGGAGATAAATGATGAAAACATATCGTAAATTTTGAACGGTCTCAATTCAATATATGTGACGCGACAATACGGTGGATATGTTGAAAAAATGCACGCGACAGAGAAAAAGAGAGATGGAATTTCGGGGAGACGATACGATAATATTTATAAATATATATATTCAAAAGATATTAGAAATAATCTTTTGAGAGCGTTGGAAATAATGCCGGAAATACATATAATGTATTGGTGTGAAAAAATATTTTGTGTCAATTCTTGTGTCTAATTTTCAAGGACCCAAAGATTAATATCTAAAATCTAGAAATAGTACTTGGAAAGCTTATCACTAACATTGTCGTATGTCCAAAGTCTAGACTCTGCCCCGTCTCTAGATACATGACGAAATAAAAAATGTATAAATGTGTATTTACACACATGTTCCATTGTATGATTAATACATGTCCAAAGATTAAGTAAACAATCATGCAAGAAATTTACAAGTCACGCGATGAGCAAATAAAAATTTCATTTAAATAAAGCAACACGCACACGGCCACGAGAAATGACACGAGCAAAACAGGGTAGAAAATATTTTGCCAAAGAAATGTTGGACGTTTAATTGAATTGTAAATTCTACGATTATCGCATTATCGCCAATCCGTTCAGTCGATATCGAGAGATAACTCAAAATAATCCAAAATAAATCTTCGAAGGATATGCGATGTCGAAAATATGACGTTTCCGAAGATTACAGAAGCTAAAAATACTATAAAGCACCAAAAAATAGTAATATAATAGCGATAACTGTTGAACATAACTATTTTCGAAAAATTCATCATATAGTTCGTGCGTTCAACTTTATACCCTCGAAAGTGTCTTTCCATTAATGCCTCCAGTCTTTTCCCTCTCACCAAATCACACAAACGGCAAGACACTTGAGAAATATTTTCCGTCAGTCGAGTCGATCGTGACATTTTTTGTTTCCTTTTTTTTTTAAGATGCTCAAGTACGATTAATCGTTTTTATTTCTGTCTGACACTTCGGAAAGACGTTCTCGACGAAATTTTACTATTTAAATATTCACAATCAGCTCCCATCAAGCGACTCGATTGACGGAACATCATTCGCCGTTGGGTTGAACCGAGCGATAAATAAATACTAAAAAAAAAGATTAAAAAATAAATACCAAACTTTTTATCTCGTTGTAATTTTGTACGAAATAATAATCATTGTCCGGCTAGTTCCAGACTCGTGTACATTGTAATATACCAATGAATTCGTAAGGGAATCCTCGATGATTTAATAACTGTAACTATTATATAAATAACATTGTTGGGAGCGAGGGAAAAGCGAGAAAATTTGTTATCTATATTGTATTTTTAAAGAATCACTTTATCGTCGGGTCAGTTTCTATTTGCCTGGTAATAGCGAGATCACTTTTTTCCTAGTCTCACCACTAATCATACCAAACCATTATTGAATCAAATACCAAATGATATTTCATCCCGATGAAACTATCTAATGATTCATTGAGGCATTGTAATCGTCGTACTAATAAGTTCAACGAGTTTAAGTATAAGACGACGAAAATGATAAATAAATAAAATAACAGTGTGTATCGATGCATTATCGATATAATGCGCGTTATTGTTGCTTGTATAAAATTGTCCATACACTGCGTTGTTATAACAATATATATATAATAAATGAAACTGAAGAGAAACAAGAAATATCAGACGAAACGTTCATGACTTTTTATTCCGCATCATTCAGAAAATCCATCGACCTATTTTTCCGTTCACATTGGACTCTTCATTGAACGGCAAGCGGCATATGTTCGTCGAATTTCATGATGAACCTATTTTACAGAGAATCAAATCGACCAAATTATTTTGTGTTACGTTTTTAATGATTTATTTCTATACGAAATTTTCTCACCTCATATTTTGGGGTCTTATAAATATTTGGGTCAAAAAAATTCACTTTTTACGGATCGTAAAAATGTTGCGTATTTCGCAACGATTGAGTTTTATTTATTGTGAAAATGATTGTCGAGAAATGATCTTTTTTTTTGAGTTACGAGACATTTCATTTTTATTTTGGATAAAAAGGAGGTTTGCAGCGTTTGGAAAAGTTTGGAATGACATTTTTTTGGATGATGGCTCGTTCCATATTGATTATCAATTTTCAACGAAATAAAATCGAATAGAGAAAAAGGCGATAGAGAGAGAGAGAGAGAGAGAGAGAGAGAGAGAGAGAGAGAGAGAGAGAGAGAGAGAGAGTAAGCGAAGTTGGGAAAAGAGGCACATCGGAAGTTTCACTTCGGGATTACCGAGGGCACTTGACAATGAGGATAATGCAGTTTGTTTTTTTGGGGATTGGTAATAGCCTCGTTTCGCACTGTATATGAGAAGGGGGTTCGATGTTCGACTCGTTTGTTGAAAATAAAGAAAGTTTGAGGTCGCATTGTCCCGCGTAATCACTGGCTTATTGAGAGCCTTTATTTTCTATTGGCAAAAAAAGTCTTTTCCTCGGTGGTTCGAGGTTAGCGTCATTCGCAACCATTCGCGGCAGTTGAACCACGAGAAAGAGAATGACCGGAATTGAAGTGGGTGGTCCAGGCGGAAGGAAAAAAGAAGGAGAATAGTAGGAGAGTGAAAAACCGGATGGAGGACAAAAGAGAGAGACAGAGGGATGGAATAAAAAGCATTTCTATGGCGGAAAGTGGTCTCGGAAGTTGGATCCTTGGTTGGTTAACGCCTAACTCCTTCTTTCTCTTCTCGCTCTATTTTTTTTTCTCTCCATTCCTCTTTCTTTTTTCCACACTTTCTCCCTATTTCACTTTCTGTTTCTCCTCTCCTAATTACTTTCTTGCTAAAAAAGCTTTGTCACGCTGGGAATAATCTTTTATTTGATTCTCATTCGAAGCTACACTCCAAATTTAATTACTTTTTTTTTTCTTCGACAGTTTCGATTGAATTGACTCATGGAAAAACTCGCCCTGCATGGAAAAACCTGAAGATTTGCAACCGAGTACAGCGTGTAACGAATGGCTGCGAGACACTTGGTCAATATCCTGATTTCGTAACGTTTAATATTCCTCATTATTCCTCATATTCTCACTGGGAGAAATTTCGCTGTCGTTTTTACGCGGAATAAAACAGATGGACGATTAATGTTCTCGTGATTGTAAAAGTAATTTTTATTCAATTGTGTCTGCATCCATAACTGTCTTGAACGATTTCTCGGCGAAAATACGAGAGAATAAAATACGAGGAATCCTTTGGGGTAGTGCAGTTGGCGTGTTTGCTTCGGAGCCAGAGCATTTAAAGTTTCAATGGTACAAATGTGGGTTTCATAATTCCACTGAAAATAGAAGTATGGACGTGACTAATTGTTTTGCGGATGTCCACGTAAAAACAGCCAAACAGTTCGCTTGACAATGTTTATATTTACCACGAAACGTCACGGAGTTTCAGAACGGAGGAGAAAAGCGGAAATCGCGCGCGCGTCGTATCGGTTTTACAAAGTTCTCTGGCGCTCGTGGCAAAAACGTCACGAACGCGAAGCTGCATATGTAACCGTAGAAATCAATTGTGGTCGCATGCAAGATAGAAGAAGTTCAACGGGCGACTTGTTCAATTGGAAAAGTCTAATAAATGCTCCCCAGCAGCGAACCATTGAAATCAGAATTAATACTCCGCGGTTTCGGCTTTGGAGATACGACTAAAATGATGAAGCAGGTGGTAGCTTGGCCGGCATTCTTTATACTACTTTTCGCGGTACCAATCGGCGGTATTGATCTTACAGCTAATTGTCCCGCAATAAGAATGCTTCGGGATCGACTTCTGTTCGGGTCTCTCATTACGAACTTCGATGCAGAACTGAGAAATAAAAAGTAAATTTTTTAAAATTTATTTCTTGAACGAAAATTAAAGCAACAAACCCACTGACCGGTTAATTAACGATTGCAGAAAGAGAATGTCGAAAATTTGGCGGAATTTGAAAAACACGGATTAGACGATGCTCGGGCCGATTTTTTTGTCTCGATTCTCGTTACGTATGCATGTTTCTTGTTTCTTCTATTCTTTTCCATTTCATCTCACCAATGAGCGCTTCGATATTTTTTATTTCATCTTTGTTTTTCCATTTCTCTTATTTTTCTTCTCTTTCCGTTTTCTCTTTCCGTCACTTCCGCTGCTTCACCGCGTATACTATGTCCTGTAGAAATGGATTGTGCGTCAACGCTTTGGCCAGTGCTTCCCGTAGGGATGAAAAGGTGCAAGAGGGAAAGGAATGGGATGAGGGTTGAATAGCCCAAGCTTCCCGGAGCGCAAACTCGGTGAAATTTCGCGCAAGCTCCGAACGCCAACAACCCCGAAACATTCAGTATCTCGTGAGAAGTCTCTCACGTAGTACGCACGGCTCCGTTCGTCTCCGCCACTCGTATCGTTCGAGATCATTTTTGCCAGGAGTATTCTGACCATTTGCTTTCCATTTTCAAACCAGGCTAAATTTTTCGCAACACTTCCGCGTACGTCATCCATCAGAGTCGATAAAATGAATTCTTTTTCAAAGAGACTAATTTGCATCGGGATTAAAATTCCGTTCGTGCATTCCGGATGTTGATTATTTATCTGAGTGCAAGTTTCGAAAGTTTTACCTCGAAAGAATAAAAATGATAATAACAGCAGAAGCGAATAAAAAGAAAATGTGGTAAAATTATTTATTCTCTCTCGCGAAGATGCACAGAAAATGAAATAATTTTGCAGCTTCTAATACGACACGAGATAATTCGGCGGCAAATAAGCATGAAGAAAAAACTACGTATGGATGAAAAGATGCGGTGGATCTAAGTTGGTTCGCTAAAAATAACAAGCCTTTTTTAAAACCAACAATAAATTGCTAAACAGGTCACGGACTCGGGACCGAGCCATGTGGGACATTCATCGATAAATTTTATAAATTCGTCCTGTTTTTATTTGTTTTCCCGTGAAATACAAAAGTACACAAGTGCAAGTTATATCGTGTGCGGAAGTGAGAGAAAGGCAGAGATAAAGAAAGACGCTTGGAGAGGCGATGTATTTCAGCCAATGTCTGTGAGCTCATAAATAATTCATTTTGCACTGGGGAACATCGAGAGCTTGCACCGGTGCGAGAATTACTGCATAAAGATAAACACATAGATGTATACATACAGACATATATGCGGGCGTGCAAACACTATTCATGTACATATTGTAGTAGGAAGTGTTCGTTACGAAAGTAGAAAGCATTGCAAGGATTCGCAACTGACTCGTCGTGGGATATTATTTCCATTCGGAAGATTGTGCAAGAAAACAGGTGGAAGATAAAGCGTGACGTCCGAGAAGGGAATTATAAAATTTCTCCATTCCGAACATGTATAATCAACGATGCTTCGATCTTATGCAAACGATCCTTCTCCTCATTGGAATTTGCAAAGGTAAAAAAACGTCACGTTACAGAATTTTCCTCCACTGTTCCAAGACTCGTGCAGTAATTTTGTATTATTTTAACCTCCACTTAGTCCGAACGCGAACGCTAATAGAGTTATTTTTCTCCATTCTCCGTAATTACCAATTTTTTAATGCCCAATCCTGTTTATATTTCTCGTTACTTTGATTTTTCCACTTTTCCGAGAGATTGCCGGGTTAGTTTCCATTTTTACGATTGTTATTGTTCCTCGTAACGAGTGTTCTTTGCAGAACTTGAACAGCCAGCAAATACGTTCGGCGATTGGAAATTTTATTAGTCGTGGTTTCAAGCCGGAAGAAAATGGTCACTGGTTATTCGTCCTCTCCTGGTTCTTCCGCTTCACCTTCTTCCCCTCGCTCCGTTTTATGCCGCGACGAAAATGTAGGCCAATTTTTCCGACCAAAAACGTCAAATTCATTTTTTTTTTTTTTTTGCAATTCTCGATATTCCGAAACATAAGTTCCGTTATCCGTTAAAGGCGATGTACCGTTGAAATGAACCCTCGGAATATCGCCGCGACTTAATTTCGATCCAGAATTACGACCAGCGACAAAATTGCGTGTGGCTGAAAAATATTAATCACGAATTTGAAAGAAAATGCTCGGGAGTCTGCTCCTCGGTCGTTGGCAAACTACTACTGAGTTTTGCAAAGAGTCAGTTGAATATAAATGCAGAGACTGCTCCAAAAATTATGATGTATGCTCCGAGGGGCTTCGTGGATTGAGAATTTATTTCATTCTCGATGTTTTATTGCCGGAATGTCCTCGATTCAGTGATTTTTACATTAAACAGTTTCGCGTTTTGGCCTATACTTATCCGAACCGTTGGAATTGTGGAGCCGAATCGTTTTCGGCAATACATGAAACTTGTTTAAATTTATGGCATGCAGGTACACGCGGTTGTAGTTGTGTGAGAATTTACAGGTATATTATTATCCGCGGCAGGGAACTAGTGCGCAGCTTCCATTGTATAACTGTATCCGTAGAAAGAGAAAATTCCAAGTAACGGAATCCTTGATCCTGGCTGTCTATCTCCCGTCTACTTTATTCGAGCAGTGAAACGGGACAATATATTCCGAAACTTCGACTGTCTTTACCAGCATATAGGTATAAAAATGTCTAGGTTTCTGTATATTTTGTACGGAGATGTATTTCTATGTACGTACAAGTATATAACGCAGGAGATTTCTAAGGATAATGTGGGGGCGGAAGGAGCTTATATGTCTCGAAAAATGTAGCGCTTCGATGAACGAATTCCGTACGAATATTATACATTCGCATAGATTCGATTTATTCATCGCGATATATCGATACTCCGAAGCTTTTTCACACTTAAATATTTTCGCAGAAAGCTCCGATTGAATAGTTGCTTGATTCAAATATTTCGATATGAAAAAAGTCTATTTGAGCTTTTCTGTGATATTTTCGATGAAGAAAAATCGATAGGAACATTGAAAAATGGTAAAAAAATCGATCGAAACAATTTCACACTGAGAAAGTCTGGCAATATCTTCGAAACTCACAACTTGATTGCTTCCATTCGTTTGACGATAATTTCATTCGACCAAAAATGGAACATGTTCCATGGACGATCGCACCAGAATTGAGCTACGTGTGATTCAATTGCACTCGTTTTATGATACATTGACGCGAAAGAGGTCACAAGACCTGCTGTGGAGTTAAAGGGGATCGTTTATTGTTGTCACGAATGTTCATCTACCGGATATAATGTGTGTTTATGAATTGGCTTGGCAGTAGCTTTAGAACCTCTTGATCGTGGCCGAACACTAAGGAAAGGTAATAAACTACATTAATTCAAACTGTTATTTATAGTTTAGTGGGTATTTTATTATTTTTAATCATCAATCACCAGAGTAACCTGTTCTAACAGAGCCCTTGATTGGAATAGACCACTTATGAAAGTTTGAACGAGCTTGTTAATTGAAAATTAAACTCTAACGAGGAGGAATATCGACATCAGTTTCGAAGTAGAAAAAAAAAAAAAACGCACAAGGATAATAGTACGTCAGATGGAAAAGGAATTTTATCTCCGTTTTTATAGCAACGTTAAACTTGAAGTAGGCACGGCTGTAAAGGCTGCGTAATAAAATGTTTTTTTATTGATAAAATAAAATAAACAGGGGATGGTTACAGCTTTTCGAAGTTCGCGAGGCGCTAGCTACGGGAGGCAAGTCTCGATGCCCAATAAGTAGTAAATACCTGCCCTCTGTTTGGCCCACAATAATACGCTAAACAATTCTGCTCCGGTACATCGATCGTATTTCTCCTTTAAGACTGGTACACCATAAACAAGTTACCACTAGGATGGACTTGAAACAATGTTTCCTGTTTACTTATTCATCGGATGCTCAAACCAACATAGAAAATCGTATCTTGCGGCTTACGAATCTTGAAAATAAGTATAAAAACGTATAAATACGAAATGATCGTCAATTTTTTGAATCATTATTCCGAATGAAATGTGTACAATCTTAATATTTCATTAAAGCCACAACAGATTCTAGAGACAAAAAAATCTTGAGAATTGTAATATTACTGTCAACATTTATTTCTCTTTGAAAACTCGAGTTGGAA
Source organism: Campopleginae sp. 14b (assembly GCA_030522525.1). NCBI lineage: Eukaryota > Metazoa > Arthropoda > Insecta > Hymenoptera > Ichneumonidae > Campopleginae sp. 14b. The sequence goes on from JAPYYS010000280.1 coordinate 35,715, forward strand.
GACGACAACTTTTTAATTGCAAGAAAATGGTACACCGCGTTATAAACGTCTTTTTATTATCTTTCCACGACTAATTCCATTGTGACATTACTTAGAGCCCTCATCTTACTGCCACAGCTCTCTTTCTCTCCAATCCGTTCAATAAATAACTCGAAGACTCGGTAAGCTTTTTCAGACAGCTTCTTAAGCTTTTTTTTATCTTTTCGTAGCTATTCATGGTGCGTCCCATTTTTCGCGGCTTACTTGGTCGAATTAACAAATTTGTATAAAATAAAATAGAGACATATTTTTAATTAATACGAGTAAATGTCTCGGAATCACTGTGTGGCTTTGCGCCTCATTGAATTTCATTTGGTGAATTTCCGGCTCAGTTATTATTTTATGAGGAAATGTTTGCTACTCAGAAATTCACGAATTACTTCAAGGGAGGATGTTTTCGTCGGGCATATAATGTCAGGGTATCAAGTGTCAGGTCAGTCGAAATAATGTACGATATTTATGTTACCGGCAAGCTGCGTCTCGTCGCTGAGTAGTGAGGGTCCCGGAATAGTCAGACCCTTCGTAATATATGTATCTTTATATACATAAATGCAATATTCATATGTATATATATTGATACGTGTACGTGTGTATATAGAGACATGTCCACGTATAATCTGAGCCTTCGGTTCACCGAACCCTTTCCCTCGTATAATTCAATCCTGCTACACGTTGAAGAGGGTTCGAAGAGGCCATATTACATGTGAACAGTTGCCGAAAGGTATAAATTCTCGAATAACCGATGTTCGACCTCTTTCGCGACAGCAGATGGCAAGAGGGGGTCACCAGATTCGTGATACAGTTCGACGAATCATTTGTGCACTGACGTACACTTTCCATGGCTTCGCAGTTGCATTCAGCGTTTGTTTGGTATCGTCATTCGATAAATAATCATTTACTCTGTACGACGTTGTAGAAAAATCGTGCAAATCCCACAACAAACGAATAGTCTAATCGAAGCTATCAAGAGACGTCATGAAAAACACGAGCGACAGGGAGACATTAATTGATTTTCATTCTTCATCCTCGCCATTAGCCTCGGAGCATCATAAACAAATATTTGATAAACGTTATTTCTATAAAATTTTGCTGGCGTCCAGATGCCACAAAATTACACCTCGAGTAAAAAATGTCAGTTCTTTTCAAATATTTTCATTTCCGTACCATCCGATCGGGATTATTGATATGAATGGCGTTCGAACAAAGCCCCAAAAATGGAAATAAACGCCATTGCTTTTTGTAATTCCGTATACACAGATCAACGTTTGTTCAACGCAACAAAAATATACAAGAATTTGAAAGGATCCCTTTCAGTCACGAGCTGTATTGTTCGATAACTAATGAAATTTTAAATTCAAGTTAAACTACACGACTATGAATGCGCCGTCTTTCTCTCTTTCATCTCTTGACGCAAATAACCGGCCATATCGCGTTTTACATGTATAAATTATATATATGCAAACTTTATCTCAAAAGATCTTGTGTTGCGATATATACAGGTTGGTACTTTTATAGAGTACGCAAGATACAATACACACGGCGTGCCTTGAGGCTTCGTCGTGTTGGAGAAAGCTCTTTGCGTTCTTTACCAGCCACATATCAACTGCACGACGCGCGGTGTACGCATACGTATATGCATCGCTATGTATCGCTGTGTATGGCGGCGTGCGCTGGTCTGAGTGTAGACCTTTGCGATACAAGAGAAGGAAAAACCAGAGCACAAGAGTCTTTTTACCATCAACGTATTCTGAGGCATTCTAGCCCTATAACCGTGTAATATGTGCCGCAGGAGATGTGCAAAAGGAGATGAAACAAACAGCGGCAGAATGGAAGAACGAAAAGGGGAACCAAGTAAACACAATGCAGAAAACAACAAAAAGTCGTTTGTGACGAAATAGGAATGTTAAACAATAACGTCTAACGGCGATGTGTGCGTATATCAAGTTGAAATTTTTTTTTTTTTTCCACAAAATTGCACAATTTTTCGCTGTTTTTGCAACTTCGTAATAACTTTTCGTTACTCTTCATATTGTTTTCAATTTTCGTGAGAATACGATGTCAAATTAAATTCATATATTTACGGACAATGAACGCCACTAAAAGTTTCTCAATGTTCTTGAGGAGGGATTTCTTGCTTTCGTTCAAAAGTTAGTTAACGTCTATTTAAAACAATAATTGTCGTTACTTGAGAATTTCTTGGCCATCGTAGCTTTGCAATCATAGACGCGGTACCGAAATTCTTTATAGATGCGGAACACAGTCCGCGAAAGTAGAGGCTCGTAAATCTTGAGGTATATATGGGATTCGGGTCATAAAATATTACAGTGTAAAGTTTACTACGGTATAGGAAATTATGGGCTCGAATGTAACTTTATAGTACTCTTGAAGCCACAAATCTCATAATCTTGGAAATTTAAGGTGAGGTGAGGGCGAACCTTTCTCTTGCTCTTCGTGACTCGTGAGCTAAAATCTCGGACTCGAGTCGTATGTGTTAAGGTTCGCCTTAAGGTATGACATTCGTCAGTTTTAAGAGCATTCTCGAAACAACAGCTTTCCAGCGAGTATATATACGTTCGCATTTATACATATAATCATATTTCATTTTCCATTTTTTTTTTCGTTCCTCGGCTTACCTTTGTACGATTTTTTTATGGAAGAGAATATTAAAAAATGTGAAACCATTGAACGGAAATGATAAAAGAGAGAAATGTACTTTGGCCTCTGTACATAATGATATTCCCCTTAAAAATGTCGTTCAAGTTGACAAGCTCGTCATCTTCTCGATCTATCGCCGATTAATGCAGACGAGGTTTTTTTTTTCCTCGCTTGTTCGGACCATTACGCCTCGGCATATGGAACCTGGTATGCACGTACGTATTCACCGGATGCGGTAGCTGGTTTGGGTGGAGGGAGAGAAGGGTGGTGCACGCTTTCAAGAGACCACGAACGTGAGTCCACGGTCGGCGACGCTTTGACGCGTGACGCTTCCCTGCCGCCATCAACCCCAACCCCTGAAGCTTTGTGACGAGTCTCGACGGTGCCGTGTGCGGTTGCATTCCCGGTGCGGCGTTAACCGCGCGCGCAGCACCATCGTTGGTACACAAACCTTTGCCAGTCCCTCTCGCCCCATTTTTCCAGCCTGTGAACGCGACAGGGTTTCAGGCAAAACGAGGCAAAAAAAAAAACACTGAAAGAAAAAGGGAGAGGGGAGAAAAAGCGAATGAATCGCGGCTTTGGGGGGCAACCGCATCTATACGCGTTTTAACCCTTTTTCACACTTCGAGGGACCCTCCCTCTCCCTCTCGCCCTTTCACGTATATATACACGTGTAGTACTTGTTTGTACGAACTTGCGGAGTACATGCGCGCGAAATATCGCGGCAAGTTGAGTTGAAACGGTCGCAGGAAGAAAGAAATGCTGAAAGAAGAAAACGCACACGTATACTGCGCGCGGGAACGCAGTAAGGGAAAGGGCGAGAGAGTAGGCACGTTCAAGAGAAGTAGGAAAAGAGAGGAGGCATTTCTCACTCTCTTTGTATCTCAAGAGCGAGATGAAGGGATGTAAAAGCACGAGTAGCAGCAGCAGCCGCCGCAGCGTGTTCCTTAGCACCTTTGCGAGCTCCGCGTGAGTTTTATAAGCGCGTAATGTTTTTCGAGTTTCGTAATTCGAGTGTGTGCGTACAGTCTGCTTCAAATTGGGCTTCGTTAATGGCAGCATAACATTCTTTGATGCCAGCGATAATAGCTGGAGACGAGCAGAGCAAAAATGCTGGGTCCCAGTGGTACAGATACACGTTTCGTCAGACCGGCAGTATTAATCGAACCTGATGTTCGGTTTCGGTCAATAATTTTTTTTTGTGCATGGAGAAATATAAATAACAAGAAAAATAAAATAAACTGAGAACGGATTTATATTTTTTTGTACATTTGCTACATTTTGAATCAACCAGTATGAAATATTATGTTGTTCGCTTCTCTGTGCATGCAGAGTCTTTTATGGCACTGCAGGCAAACCGAAGACTTTGTTGAACTTTTATGCATTACGACGTTTTCCTTTTTTCTTGCCATATCCGAAATATATAAATATTATGGAACAAGCTTTACACAGCTGAATGTATTGCGCTCAAGTGAATCGCCTTTGGTCTGGCGGTGCAAGAGTCGTAGAAGAGTCTTTGAGAGGAGCCCGCTTGCCTTGCGCTACTTAACCGAAGCCGTACGATGTATATGAGCTTTTAGAAGGTCTTTAGCGTTAAGCAGTCGTAAGAAGAAGTTAAAAAAGAGATTAGAAGCCATGGGAGTAATGGAGATCACTTGGAAGTGTAGCTCATGCAATTTTATATTTATACATCGTCAAAGAAAACATTTTTCTTGTTACTTGGTACGACTCAAACATTTCAAGTCCAACTATCGTCAGAACTGTAAAAGCGACGACGTCGAGGCGTTAGCATCAAGATCCAAAACCTAAATGAGCCATCATTTTAGAAACGTCAAAAAAAAAAAAAAAAAAAAAATCATGATTCATGGACAAAAAACATTCGGATCACGTTAGAAATGCCCTCGCCGTTAATATCTCCCCTGCTGTATCATTACACGGTTGATAACCTCTGATATGGTTAACATCTTATTTATTCGTCGACAGAATTTAGATGAAAAGGTGGAAAAGGGGCGATGAGTTCGTTTTGAGTGTGTGTCTCGGTTTGTATGTGTGTGTGGGCGGGTGTGCTGGAGTGAGAACGAGGGAGGGAGTGCAGTGACACGATATGTTACTCATTCGTCAAACACGCTCTGCGGTGAGTCGACAAGCCAAAGCTTTTGGTGTCTAAACGAGAGTCCACTTTGCACGTACACGGTATACATCTATATATTATTAAAATATGTAGCACTATAGCATAGTTTAGAACGTGATGAGGGTAGTTAGCATGTCGCTCGCTCCGTCGGTAAGCCCTAAAATATTTATATACATATTTCAATATACATGCACAACATGGATGTATATGTTTAACTGTATACGTATAATAGCTTAATTCTGTATTGATCGGTAAAGCGAGTTAAGCGACTCTGGGGGCGTGTCGTTGGATCGCGCGATTGTATGGCGTCTTGTGTCAAAGAAACTCGAGAACCGAGAGAAAGAAAGCGTTAGGGAAAATGAGAGAGCCAGCGAGACGTTTCTACGAGAGAAACAAAGAAAAAGAGCCGCAGGGGGTAGCGCAATTCACCCCTTCATACATGCTACATAAAACGTGAAGCAAAACATACACACACATAGCTCGAAAAGTACGAGGTGTTCACCGCAGCTCTGGTGCACGCCATACGGCTCTATCCTATGTGGCCTTTGCTCTCCAGCTGCATACAAAATTATTCTTACATCATGGTAAGGCGCACTGGGGCGTCTTGCATGAACCGTATAATATTGAAATTGTAGTTCGAGCTTATAAGGCTCATGCCAGGCTTATTGCCAACGAGATTTCTCAATTTTCATTCTCACCTCCCTTTTTCCTCAAGGAAGCCTTCGCTTTTATGATAAGAATGAAAAATTGATAGGTTCACCTGCGTTTATTTTTATCAGGTGGCGAAGTTTTTTCATTCAATTGTCTTCGATGAAAATATGGCTAAGGCGCTTCGTTCACGCATCTTCTGTCTGTCCACACGTGAAATACGAGATTCATTTGAGATCCATCCGTAAACACAGCGCAGGCGAGGGGAAAAGACGCAGGAAATAGTGAGAGAGGAGTCAAGGGTCGTGTTTCCTCTCACCTCGATAACCCATCAAAAGTCTCGTCAACTGATGGTAATACGGCGCTTTCGTTTGATCATAGCGGAAGTCGAATTACCAGCGAAACGAGGCTCCCTATTGGCTAACGCGGTGGAGCTCAACGCTTGACTAGTCATCCGTAAATTCACTCAAACCCCGAGTCATATTATCAACTTTCTCAATTTTTTATTGGCCGCCATTTTCCTCCAATTCATTCTGGCCAGATTCTCGCAAGGTTAACTCATCTCTAATTTTACACTGTGCATTCTGAACTGTGATCCATATTCGCAAGTGCGTGGAAAATCCGAAAATTATATTACTAAGGGTTGACGCTTTTGCAGCAGGTCTTGCTCGACGTTGACGACTTTCGCCCTACACTTTTCACTTTTTATCAACGTCATTGTTGATCATTCATAAATAATTCGTCATTTTAATGCAAACATGGCGGTAATGAGAGAAATTGATTTGCACCCTCGAGCAAGAAGAGGATCAGGCACGACCTAGTAAAAACGATTACGATGGAACAATAAAATTTTCATGTTGCCAACATGTGGCGATGATTCACTAACTGTGCGAGGTTCTCCAAGCAGATCTCTGACATGCCGCTGTGGCTCAGTTGTTAAAACTATATAAACGTATGTATATGTATATGATGTGGCTTACCAAGTGTGTTAAACTTCCGTAACTCTGCAGTGCTGACGTCCAAAATCCTCCGGGGTAATCGGGCAAGAGAGCAGGTTGATAAGCGAGAGACGAAGAGAGAGAGAGAGAGAGAGAGAGAGAGAGAGAGAAGGAGGAGGATAGGGGTGCAGAAAATGTGGATTTGGGAATGAGCAGGTTGGGAAGCCCAGAAGCGTTAATAACAACTGATTGCTCGCTCATATGTATTCATGAGGCCTGACGCGTGAATTTTAGACATCGCCAACAAATTTCGTGAATTCTCATATCTCAAGTTTTCCAACCGCCACATGTCATACATACTGCATAACTAAATTATATAGTGTAAACCTTAATCTATATATTTAGCTGTGGTGTATAATCCGAGACTCTGGTTTATTAGGACAGAGAGTGCCAACCTCGTATCAAGAAAGCCACGAGTTTGTCTTTGCTTGGGTCAAATTTATCCACGTCGTAACGGACAGATATATTATTATGAAATGAAAATCACGGCTTTAGAATAGTTGAAGAATAATGTCTCTGCTCATATCATTCGTAGCCTGTGAGCGAGCAATGAGTGAGGGGATGTTGATGCTTAGCTAGCGCTTAAAACACTTGACGGGACTCGAATCGGCTCTACTAAAAATATTCTCGACAGTAAAAAGCTTTTCCACTGCGAGACCCATTCAAACTCTTGAACTTTTGATGCTGCATGCTCTACGAGTACGTTATATTTATAGATTTATATTTTAACGCGTCCGTGCAGATATTCGTGCATTGAAAAGTGGATTCTAGGCAGGCCTGGAATATTCAATCGGTACGTCCAACAAGATGGAAATAGATAGAGAAGGGCTGGCACTTTTTATAATTCAGAATCGAAATTGAAATTTAATTTCGGCTCTTCGATGAACGAGGGTATAAAGCGGATAAGGGATTGTGGACCACACTCCTTACAAATCGAAAGAGTACTCTCGCCATATTCTCAAATTATAACGTAATGTACTATCCTCACTCCGGTCCTTTGCGGGATATTTAATTTAGTTATATATTACGATCTACCGCGCGTCCTCATCGACATCGAAAAGCTTTTAGTTATTCGTTCACGGCCTTCCCGTCATCTCTGTAATCCAAGATTTTTTTTTTCCCATTACTTTTTTCCCGTTTGTATTGTAACGAAATTTCCTCGAGAATTAGAGAGGAATTTCTGTATGAACGCGGAACTCGCTTGGATCTGAGGAATTATTATCAGAATTAAATTTTTTTTCTTTTTTCCAATGATTTTATTGCCGGTACCTTGAACTTTTGTCGGCTGTAATGAAAGTAAATTCGAAATATTCTTCATTTTCCCTCGAACGATTTTTTGTTTTTTTTTTTCTTCATTTTGACGTTAATTCTCCTCTCGTTTTATTTTTATTCTTCTTACAGATGTACAACCGATAAACATAACGAGCGTGAACATCCCAAGATTGGCAAGCTTAGAAACGAGGAATCCGGTGATTCTCGATTGCGACTACGACATGGGTAAATCGAAGAACACGGGTCTGGTGATCAAGTGGTATGTCAATCAAGAGCTTCTCTATCAGTGGATCTACGGTTACGAGCCAAAGGGATCGGACGAGTTTCGGAAATACATCGACGAGACTTACAAGGCAAGCGATGATCCGAACGAGATGTACCGGGCGGTTAAGCTCGTTCGTCTCGGTCATGAATTGACCGGAAACGTCCGATGCATTATTTCAACGCAATTCGATGGCGAAGCAGAAGCGAGCAGTGAAATGCTCGTATATTGTGAGTATTATTTTTTGTTTTTATTTCGATGCGATGAAAAAAATCTCGAACATAAAAAATCACAGGAGTTTTCCGCATGAAATTTCGTTGCTATTATATTATTAGAATCTCGCGAAGCCTTCTTTCGACGATGATTCCATCGCTAATATTATCCGCAAGTTCGTACCTGAGGAACTTTTTCCTAGATAGGAGAATGCTTGTCCGTGAAGGATGAAAAACTTTGTCCTACAGAAAAACTTATCTCTAAAGAACTGCTCCACAATTATCGGCGTAATCTTCGCTGTCTTGGGATTCGAAAACGGTTTTTACAGACTTGGTAATTTCCTGTCGGTGTGGTGTGGAGGTTTTTCCATGATTCTCATTAAAATCATGCGGATAACGGTCGTCTTGCAATTTTCTAGGTCAATCAAACTTGCTTGTCAACTTATCGACGATGTTCGAGCACCGTTCTGCATACGAACGTGTATTTTATGACGTTTTGCTTGTGGAATAAATGGAGACTAAGATAAAAAGATAAAAAAGGGCAATAAATAAAAGAAATAAATTGGGGAAAATGTGGAACGCATACTGGACGTTGTCGAAACACAAAAGCATTGGACACACGAAGTAGATATAAATGGTGTGTACACGCCACAGGATCCGTCGTTACGGAAGCACGGGACTGTGTACAATTGCGTACAACGCGGTACAACGATGCCATAAAATGAGAAGGGCTTAGGTGAGCTAGATCAAATATTGACATTGCGTCTTGCCGGTGTCAAACGTGTCGAATCTATAGATATGCGAACCGTGTCACGATTAAACAATGTAAATGGATGCGCGTGCTGAATCTCGATAGGATTCGCGTATCGGAGCAAACCTCTGGTTGAATGATGTCAGCGAGGGGCAAAGCACGGTCAGAGTGTGTCCACACACGCGGTCTCCTTCGTTATGTATGGCTGACAACCCTGCGTGTTTAAGTGTTGCCAATGGAATAACTGTGCACGAGAACATCTACATAAAATCGGTCCTTTCATTTTTCCGGCTCTGGGATCAATATTTCTCAAGCATACACGTAAAAAAAAAAAAAAAAAAAAAACCCCCACATGTATTTTTTTTTTTTTTTTATAAAAACTAATCAAAAAAAATAACCTGAACACTACACTCGACACATAAGCCGATTATCTCGAAATTCTGGGTCTATTAGCACAAAGAGATTTGCTTTGATACCTTCGGATCACGAGTCAACCAGGTACAACACAATGTCTGTTATCCCGAGGTATCTCAACTATTTTGGTTAAGTGTTTCATCCGCGTAGATCAATTCTCGAACGATATACGTAATTTTCCATATCGTGGCAACATTTGTACGCGGTTCAAACGTATGCACATACTCCGCGTATGTATTCTACCTAATAAGGCGATTTACATCTATATACATGATCGCATGGCTACGAGGATGAGTTGCATACATGCGAATAACCTTGCAGCACACTCGGACGAGTACTTACAACTCCGGTACAAGTCGTACCTCTATATTCGTACATACGTAAACCTCCAGCCGGTTTCATATCAGTTTCTCATATACATGTATCAGTAGTAAAACGGTTTACATGCACTTCAGGATATCCTTCGTAGGTACACAGCAACCTTCACTGCCCAGGATGACCATTTGACACACACACATGTATGCAGACACACATGCCAACACGTTTCGGCTGGCCGATTGAACATTTCGTTGTACATATTTGTACAGGGAGTTCAATGACGAATGAACGGCCGAGTGCGAAATATTGTAATTGAATCTATGCTCACTATCCCAGATATTGAGACATTCGTAGCTCCGCGTATTCTCTCGGAACGCTTATTTATTGCTCAAAATAGCGAAAAATTGTTCGCTCAAAATTTTACACATTTTGAAACGACCGAACGCGTCACACCTTTCGAATTCCTCGGCGATTTGGTTCGTTCGTCTTCCGGAATGCCGTTCATATTTATAAACACAAAAATTGTGATTTTTGGTTTGTTTCATTTTTTTTTGTCAACGTGTGGGATTTGGAAAGATATCTTGTTAATGCACTGGACATTTTTATCCTAATGATTTCATACGGAATCCCCCTTACGCGTATAAATGGTTGGTCGAGAAACGAGTACAGGGATTATATATCGTTACGACTCGACGATCATACGGTCTCGTCAGTGTGATGTTCGTCTTTCTATCTCGTGCACAAAGCCCTCACGGGAGGATAAACGGACGTTAAATATCATTCGCGCCATGAACCAAAAGCGAATAAATCATATCTACATGAACGCGTGTCCTCCTTCCACGAACATTCGCTCCAGTACCTCGGCACGCCTCGTCGCGCCTCTAAATGTGTCCACGTCCTCATGATCTCTTGTGTTGGCTGCTTGAAACCGGTTGAAAAGCTCCCTCACGAACACCATCTTTTTTATTATTTTCTATCTTTTCACTACACTCTTTCTCAGTGAGGCTTTTCCGCGTCTTTATATCTAACATTTTGGACCGTGTGTTTTTCATGGGAAAAATTGAGCCTTCGGAGCATATTCGTTCCCTTCACACGAGCGACTTGATTTTTTTTTTCGGCCTGACGATTATTAATTCGGAGAAAACAATGAAATGGAAACTGTCGGTTGATTAGAGAACATTGCGATTTCGATAAATTGAATATATGATAGAACGGTGTCACGTTCTCTCGACAAAGACGAATTTTCTCGTTTCCGTGCTTCAGAGAGAAAATAATGGAAATAAATACGAAAGAATATTTGAAATAAAATGACATTATTTTTCATTGTTGTTTGTTTTTCTTTTGTCGCATAGTATTGAAATTTTAATCACCCATGTCCTCGTTTAAAAGTTTATTTTTCTTTTATTTGCAGCTCCGGAAAGCGTGTTTCGATTGTCTCATCCGGTGCTGAACGAGGAATCGAATTTGCTGACTGTGACGTGCCTGGCGGAGGACCTTTATCCTCTACCAACGATGAAACTACGACGGAACAGGTTCGTATAAACTTTTTATTTCGGAAATACCCAAATCCCCAATATATCCCTCTGGCGTGCCGGAAACTCGAGAAAACTTTTGATGCGTGTAACAAAAATGAAGTATTTACTGCTTATTTCTCGAATTCTCGGCTTCGCCCCGCTGAGCGGTCACCCAACTATCTATTGATTTTGCCCAAGGCTGCTTGACTCTAGTGACTGCCGTTGCTGCTCACACTATCTGCGCACCCTTTGCTGCAAATCTCGTAAATTTATATTCAACGTTATTATGGGTCTGGATCGTGTAATGGAGCTTAGTAACGGGACGAGAATTCCGGCTTCGCAATGGAGTCGATGTGCGTTATTTGAGTGCATTATCCACACTAATTAAATGAATGACTGAATGCGACATGTTTCCAACGAATAATAAATAATTATAGTACCGTCTGCGTTGTTTCATACTAACAATCGTTAAGTACCCAATTATTATACTCCAACTTACACGTCGGAGTCTATCAACACTGATATTTACTGGCTCATAGTCGTTCTCAATAGGTTTTGGTGAATGGTAAACAAATTTTATATCCTAAACGGGAGTGCGTACCATGTTGTATTATTTGCTCGGATGAATTTCCTTTCATGAATGTTAATCCAACGAAATATGTTCCGACTGCCAGCAACGGGAGAAAATTTATTGCAACATCAATTATAAAACGCCTCTATATTTGCCTGTGCTTTTAGACAATTGATCGAGGTCCAGAAGCAATATTACAGAAACAATACAGACGGAAGATACAGCATCGAGGTTTTGGGCATTTTACCGATGAGCGAGGTCCAGTTGCCTGAAATATTTCGCTGTGAATTAACGATAAAGGACGCGAATTATACCTCGACACGTGAATATCTTTACAATCGTGAGTATCTTCCCCACTTTCATTATTTTATTATAAATGTTCAGTGAAAAATATTTTAAAAAGCCACTATAATTACATTTTCTTGAGAAGATTTCGACCTTTTTTTTTTCCTTTATTGAATTTCGTAGTTATAATCGGTATTTTCATCGTTTTCCACTAAAGTTCAATTTTTCTGTGGCTCGTGAAACTTTTCCATCAATATTTGAATCAGGTTACATTAAGGGAGAGCACAAAATTCCGTAACATCGCTAGGATTACTGAACTTCCATTATTTGATCATAAATATTGAGTGAAAAACATTTAAAACATTTCAAATCTATGATTACATTTTCATGAAAATATTTCGATTGTTTTTTTTTGTTTTATCGAATTTTTTAATTATAATCGACATTTTTATCGTTTTTTACGAAAGTTTGATTCTTCTGTGGCTCGTAAAAATTTTCAATTAATATTGGAATCAGGTTACATTTAGGGAATGCAAAAAATTTCATACCATCGCCAGGATTATTCACGATTTAGCACGTTTTTACTATTAAGAGGTTATAAAAAATGTATATCCTCCGGTATAAGAACCACGATCCCATCGAGGAATGCAGGAGCCTGTAGGCAACACTCTCGGCTCGTAATCCGCGGTTATGTGAAATGGGCGGGGTGAGAGATTCGGTATGGCTGAAAAAGAAAAAAAAGTAAGAAGAGCGAGTTGTATTCCGGTAGGAAAGTTTAATAAGGGTTCCAGTCTCGCTGAGGATGTCGTATTCAAGAAGCATTATATACACGACTCTTGGAAAGATAGAGGAATTCGTAAATTACGTTGCTCGCTCTAATATACTATATACTCATATATATATATATATATATATGTATATAAAGAAACTGGGTATGACCCCACGTTTCCACCGTGATTATTAAATTTTTGTCTTCCCACCCCCAGCTGCGGAAAGGCGATCCTAAATATATTCCAGAGTCTCCCTTCGACCCTGATACTCTTGTGCTTTCTTTCACTCTCCATCCTCCTCCGGCAGCTTATCTCACCGGAAGATTTCCCGCAGCCAGAAAAGTCCTTTCACCGCCAATTCCAGGGCCAAAAAACTCCAAATATGTGGAAAGAAGTCGATGCCAAGTTGGCTGATACAATAAAAAAAAAAAAAAAAACACTGATTATGCCATTTTTCATGCGAGTGTATTTTTCAATACATAAAAATGTATTGGAAAAAAATCAGCAGGGGAGATTTTTTTTCGAAATTGACTTTCAATTTGTCTGGGACTTTTTCGGTATATTTTTCTCAACTCACCTTGATATATTAGTTAAAAACGTAAATAACTTGGGACCAAATGCGTTGATAACTCGTCGAGACTTCGTGGTAGAAAAATTGATAATAATTCCGCATATGATAGATAAATAATGAGAATCCGTTAATTGAGTTCGTAAAGAGGTCATTAATATGTATGTGCCTGTGTGTGTCTGTGTGTGACAATGGGGAATGGTGCAGAGAGAACAAAGTGCAGGGAGCCAAGTTAAAATCCTCATCTCTCTCCGGTTTGCAGCCTCATTTCTTCATCGCCACGGCCACCTCTATCGTGTCCTGCTCTTGTGGCGACCCAGCCTCCAGCTCGCCTCTCGGTACCTCACAACCCCTATAAATCTTTGTTACGCGTCACCTTGTAGGAAGACGAACGCTCTGGGATATTTCAAGCGAAATAGCCCTCCGACACCTTTGCGTTTTACGTGCGGTCTCTGGCGCTCTCGTTGCCTCGCGATTTTCCATGATTCAAGTTTTATTTGCTCCGCAATATGTCAATAACCTCAAGGGTAAAATTTCGTGCTATTAACAGCATAAAAGCCGAATACCAAGGGCAATTTAATCGGGTGAAAAAAATCATTTTTCCAATACAAATTCGATGTTACCCTCGACAGTGGCAAACATCCAGCTTTTGGCTCGAACGATCAAATCTCATGCAATGGATTTTCTTCTTCTTCATCGAACTCAAGTATGCGCGTATACCTTTCAATGGAACTTTTCAAAATCTGAGCTACAAGCAACAGCTTGCGAGCAGGACCGTAAACGTGTAGGAGTGCCGAGGCCGCCCGAGGCGTAAAACTCACCCTTCTCGCGTATTTCCACGCAACAACTTTTCCTATTACGGAGTTAACACGGTGGAGAACAAAAAGTTGGCAAAGTGGGAACATTCTTTTACTAGCAATATTTATGAATCTTTAACCAACTACAGCTCGAAGCAGAGGAGGGAGAAAAATCCGAGGAAGATACGGTTTTTTTTCGTATCAAGAGATTTTAGCCTGCGCCTGCTTCCCTCGATACTGCTTCGCGTAATTGGAGTAAATTTTCGACACTGATCACAAAGAAGGATGTAAGGGGATTCTTGATCCTTTTCAGGTTGTCTTTCTTCGAAAAGTATACCGGAAGTCACCCGTAAGCTCGTCATTATTTCAGCGAACGAGCTTTGTCGATATTTTCTTGGAAATCCTGTCGTACTGTCGTTTCCAGAGTTTCTATAAATAGCGAGCCGTCGAAAAAGCTTCTCCTCGGAACACCGTTCGCCAGCGTAGCCATTATACGTGATAATATGTCATCTGGACCAGCATAAGAAAGAAAAAAGCATGAAAAATAAAAGTGTTAAGGATAAAACCTTGGTTTATACGATCGAAGCTATTGTGTATGGTGCACACGGTCTACGAGGTACAAAAAGTTTCTCATAATCGAGTCGTGCGAGGAGCTTTCGACGTTCTAACAAAAAGAATTTTAGTCGGTGATGCGCCGCAGGCGTTGAGATCCGATGCGAGATGAGCTTGCGTTGAAAAGAGTCCAGCGATGGGGAAGATCGGACTGGAAAAGATCGGAAAGTCGATACTTCCTTGCGGAAAGGTACATGCTGCGAATGAATAGGGCGCACGCCATGCAATTCTCGTGACTGAACAACATACCGTCAGCCTTTTTCTCGATAAGCTTTCGATATTACATCCGCATCGACCATTCAGGACATTCCAATTTTTCTTATATGTCTCTCGACGTCGTACTTTTCGTCTGCTTTCCACTTTCTTCTTCCGTTCGCCTTGTCGTCTTCGTTGTCATCGATGTTGTCCCCTCTTCTGCTAACCGGGAAAAATGTCTTTTTTTACCCTCGCGGTGACACCTGGACCAACAGGAATGACCGTCTTTCATCCTGTCTTCTTTTTATCGCCATGCCATGGTGTATATAACGAAACTAACGCTATATGCTCGCTCTATGTAATGTATATGTCGTAGACCCTATGGGGCTTTCCATGTGAATCTTTAGAAAAAGTTTTGCAGTGATTTGAATGCACAAGACTCTGACAAACGATCGTCAGTGCGTGGACACTTTTTCATCTTTTTGAGCTCAATTTCGGTCGAATTTTGGGAAAATAGAAATGCAGATAAAGGGTAGAAGAAAAAGGCATGATGGGCCACTGAGTCGATGACTCAGCAGGTACGACGTGTTCGTTTTTTCATCGCGTTGGACAAATATGAAAAAAAAGAAAGATAATATCGGGGCCTGTAAGTTTTTTTTTTTTTTTTTCATATCTGAGAGACTTTGATCGTGAGCAATCTTATCGATGGAGGCGCCATTCTGAAGGATAACCTAGAGAGAAAATTGCGAGGAAGCGTGATGGCAATGTTGAATTTACGAAATATTCCTTTTTCTCACTGTCCTCGTTTCAAAGGGATAATATTAAATTTATTTTCTCTGAAAACTTTACAGAGCAGATTCGACGTTGGTAAGACATGGAAGAAGGTGCATAAAAGGCGAGGAAGAGAGTAAAAGATTGGAGCGTAAAAAAAAAGAAAAGAAAAGGAAATGCTAAATGAAAGATAGGCGGAGAAGAAAGAAAACTTTAATACGAAAAAAGAAGGTTTTTAAAGCTACCGAGCCAGAGCCGTTAGTACAGCGCTTACCACGTGTAATACAGAGCCTAGTGTAGTATAGAGACTTTCATGCTATATAGAGACTTTAGAACTGTGCATAACGAATTGAAAGCAGGTGTCGTTATAGCCGCCTCTTTTGCTCGCTTCCTTGTTTCGTCTTCCTCCCTCTTTTGCCTCCGTGGATAAAGTCGAGCCCTCAAACATCCCCTTTCGACCGCCACCTTTCTCTCTCTCTCTCTCGCTCTCTCTCTCTTTGCCTGTCCCTCCCTTTAGTCCACGAGTCCTACGAGAATAGCCTAATGAAAAAACTTTCTAACGAAGCAATTTCAAGGCTTCTCGTTCTCGGATTTCTGACTCGTGGATTTTACCTACCCATAGGTGCTTACAAATGTGTGTACAGTGGTGGATCGTAGAAGTACCAGTTGAGGAGGAAAAGAGTGCTCACGTGTGTTAAACCCAAAAAGGAAACAGATGGTGCAAAGAGAAAGAGAGAGAGAGAGAGAGCAATTGTGTAATTATTTTTTTCCTCATTCAGCAATCTTCCTTTTGCCTCTGTTTTAGATTGAGGATAAAAGTTGACTGTATGTCTCTTTTGAGTATAGTAACCAAACGAAGTGGATGAAAGGAATTCGTGCATCGTAAACTGAGGAGCTGAATTATCGTATGCAGAAAAAAGCTTTCATCTCGTCGAGATAAATTGATTAATCACGTTTCTAACTGCACATTTTTACTTAGCTCGGTTCATTTTGAGGATTCACTGCAATAGCTCCGGGAATAAATAGTCACAGAGCTTTGTTATTTCTGGCTCTTGTTCTTATTGTCTTATTTTCTTTTTTATGTACAAAAAAATGTCAGCTATCTCACGATCCCTTTATCTCTCTTGAACCTTGACTCACGTTTTGTTGCTTTTCAATGACATTTTTCAACGGTGCAGCTCTTTTCCCTTGTGCAAAAAATGATATTCTCTCTCGACTAGGTCAATATATATGCGAATGTCATTTATATATCTGTGTACATACGTATATACCGAAAGGGAAAATTAAATCGTGTCCGGTTGGCTTTTCCCTGAAGAGGGAATACGATAATATCGTCTAGCAGGCTTCACATACTCTCTCTATATATATATATACAAAACTATATGTAGACACGATTTTCCGGGTGCGACGTGGAAATAATACCGTGAAATTTCGAAACCGTTTTCCTCCTATCGTATTCCCTCGTCTCTTGTGCTGTACACATAAAATATGTGTACGTGGGGCATTTCCGAGTAAATCGATAAACGTGTGACCCCGCACCATGTTTTCAGTCTGTCGCTGATTTTTTTTTACGGAATTTCACACAATAGACCGACTACTTTTATTTTTCATCATTTTTATTTTACACCAATTTTCCTACGTAAGATTTTTCTTGCTCTAATCATGAAAAAAGTTATCATGAGCTCTCGGTTATTTTATTCATCAAGTGCTACGTTGAAATAGAATTAAAATAATATAAAAACTCTATTCATATACATTTCATGTAATTTAATTTATAAAGCATCGCTACTTCTGTCTCTCTCTCTCTCTCTCTTCCTCTTATTCCGCTCCGTATCTCTCCCTTTCTTTGTTTCTCTTGTATGTCTCTGTATTTCTCTGACAGCTGAGACTAGAAATGATTCTGTGTGCTGTGGGGCTCACTTTACGCAAATGGCCTGCCGAGGGCAAAAACACTTGCTCCCTTGTTCCCACAAGCGATAGCTGAAGTACCCATCACCGCGATTGCATTTTCCATTCTAGATTTCCAACACCACATCCTCTCGTATGGGGGAGAAATGAGAAGCATAAAAAAACGTAACAAAAGATGGAAACGGAGCGTTTGTCTCGACGCTTTTATAAACAGAGAACACGCACTGAAAAGCTAGCGCGAGCCAACAAGTCCGATTTATCATCAAATCGTCTTTTTCCGTTTAGTTTTTATCACCGTTTTTTCGATAAATTTTTATCGATAGATTTTTAACGTGACGTTTATAACGCAAAGCGTTGTGTGATGAAGCGCCAATTTTTTTCTTCCTTCCAATTCGCTGAAGAATGTGTGTTGAAAAGTTGAATAGCAGCGAGAATTTCTAGTATTTTGAATGAATACTGATCGTTTTTCGAAAAGTGCTCTTTACTCTGGAGCAACATATCAAATATAATTTGGACGGATTTAGCTAGTGCCGTTCGTGAACAAGCACAAAGTAACAAATGTTCACGGAAGCAAATTTCACAAAGTACCCAAGCGGGCCCAGGGTAGTCTGCAAACTGCAATCCTGTCGTTGTATTTCGAAAATGTAATTCTCTTAAATCTGCTGGGTTTATTTCGAAATTTTAATGTAAATTCACATTTGCACGAAAAAGTTGGGGAATTACTGAAATTTTGAACTTTTATCCATCGTGAGAAACCTAAATTCACCTCGCTCCATGCGTTTTGTTTAACAGACTTTTCAGTCGTTTTTTATCGTCTTTTTGACTCATGGCTATTCGATTTTCTCTTTTATCAATTGATTGGAATTTGATTGAGGTTATCGGAGCAAATCGTTTGATCGAGCCTTATGCTGCATGATGATGGTATACAGTGAAATCCTCGCGGGAAATTAGCGACCTATCGATCTGCATTGGGTCGGCCATCGGTCTAATATACAGAACGACCTCTCAAAGCAGCTAAATTGAACGAATCTCCCGAACGTCAGTTAATGAGCTAAAAAATAAAGTCAAATGAAAAAAGTGAACATAATGAATGAAAAAAAACCTCACGATAAGGGATTATATCTGGAGAATTCAGTAAATTGTATTAGGCCCATCGTTTTTCCATTCCGTTGCACAGGATTAAATTCATACATTACCTTCTTCACTACACGCCATTATTATCATCATTTTTTGCCCCAATGGAACGAAATTAAATACGGGAAAATCCGTGCAGCAAGATACGTTCATATTTTCCACACGAGCACACATGCGAGCACACAGCTCGGCATAAAAATTTCAATAATGGAAACACCCTCGTGTTTTAAATATGAAATTTGAACAAACGTGCGAGCAATGAGATTTGGTTTTTTTCCAGAATGGATTAAAATTCTGCTCTTTCTTACTAATTACGCTGTTCCCGAGTATCGACTCGTGTGGTTCCAAAAATTATTAATGGAAATAGGACCCTTAACACCACGATACTTGCAACTGTTTTCTTCACGATTCCTAATTTTTTATTTCAGGTGGTGCGAGCATAGTTGACCTGCCCGGATCGTCCATAATCGTTGCGTTCGTTTTAGCGCAAATGACAATTTCCTCCTTGGTCACGAAGACGAATACTATCTAATGAAAAAAACAAAATGCCATGGAAACAGCTAGGCGTTACGAAATGAGAAGAGTGGAAAGAAAAAAATGTAACGACAAAAAAATCTTATTAGACACTAATTAATATTATATAAATATATCAAGTATATGTGTTTATATACATTTCCCTATGTATATATTCATATATATCTATATGTATATGAAATATGTATATGTATATGAAAATTGTATGTTTCTCCGAGAGAAAATGATGGGGAAGTTAAATATATGTTGATATCTGGTAAAAAAAAAGAATGTCTCAAAAGCATTGATTTCTTCGCGTAATACAGATTCAACTTTTCGTCTCAGCTGGCGGATTTTTCAATGTTTTCAAACGGTAAGTATTTCTCCGTTTATTAACCTCGATCGATTTTCAAATCAACTACTTTTCCCATGGCTGGTCCGTGGCATCGTCGATTAAAATTAGACCGACAATTCAATTTTAACGACCACGAACGATTCGACGAGTGAAAAGCATCGTTATTTTTGTACAGGCTTAGAAAATTCAATCTGGTACTTGGTTCTTCCAATATGGCTAAAGCAATTATTCGTGGGCTTCGGGGAAATAATGATTGGACGAAATAAATGGAAAGAATAAATTTGAGTTAGTTTTCGGGGACCGGAACAGATTTTTCACACTTTGGCTCATTGTTTTTCTTCGGGATGCGAGGTTAGGTCCAAAGTAGGAACAGGAGAAGCGTCCGGGTGATGTGTACCTTTTCATATATCGCGCATATATACATATATATCGATATCCATGTATCTATGCGGATATATATGTATAAAGATTTAAGGGTAGCGTGAAGAGCTCTTTGCGCGGCAAAAGCTCTCTTCTAAATGAGAACGATAAATTTCCAGGCAAGTTTTTCGAGGCACGAAGAGAGTGCAGTCATGAATGCTCTCCAGTAACCAGTGAATGTGTGTATTCGGCTGTATATGTCTCTATGTATACGTGGGTCTTATCATCGTTCTTGAGTAAGAAAGAACAAAACTTTTACTTTATACTTTCATTCGTCTTTTTTTTCATTATTTTTTCGACAAACTCTTTTCCGCTCTGGGCTACGCGTTTGAGGAACGTATTCCTCCTTTATGCCACCCCGCTCGTCACTGCAGCTCGAGCACTTTCAGCATACGTTTACTTTTTTCCGCTTCAATCCTCTTCTTTTTTATTTCCAACCTCGCGCCTCTTTTCTTCTCACTTCATCCCTACGCTACAGGATGCTTTTTTATTTTCATTTGCACCCTTAAAAATTACTGCGCTCGATTAATAGCTCCGAAGAAACGTTCTGGGCGCTCAGTCATCTTGCTGATTTATTATTTTCTCATTTATGATTGATTCGTTTATTAGAGACTCGGATACAGTCGAGTCGCTCACAACCGAGTAATTAACCATGGGACCAAACCATTCAATTGAGGAAATGGCTTATCTAATGTCACGCGAAATTCCTTTGGCAGGATTTCCAATGGGCCAAAACACTATACGCTTGTACAAAAGAAACTGCTTCGTCATCTCATTGGACCGCGGCGAGCTGTTAGTGAAGCTTCTGAGTGATTGATGAAAATTGATATTTTCATACAAATTACACGAAAATATCATTATTTGAGTAGAATTTTTCTCGTACAATGAGGAGGAGACATGAAAGTGTATTATTGTGGATGTTTCTTGTCTGAACGTTATCTTTCACGTTTCATTGAGTATCCTGACGCAGGTGCTTTAGTGGAACATAAATGGCAGTCACATGTGTTTCGTTCGCGTTGTAATAATAAGGTGAAATCAGGAAAGAGCGTATTTTAGACTGCTCGAGCATTTGCCCGACGTTTATGAATTACATAATGGCAAAACGATAAAAACTTAAAGGAAAGAAATAAAATAGCATATATTTGAGATGAGAAATTCCTGCACGTATATTGAAACATTACTCACGTGCGAGTTTGCACAAGAGTAAGTTGCCACGAGTTCTCTTAATAAAAAGTCCCTGGGTCACGATATTGTTGCCATTTTATTCGTTCTGTGATTGGTTGGTTCGATCTTCGGTGCCGGATATCTCGATAAGTTATCATGTATGAACGGAGCGCTGCAGCGTTACTAAATAACCGCGCTCGCGCGCGTCCTGTACCCTAGTAACTTAAAAAGCGTTGTTCCGGGTGAGGTGAACATTGTTTCAAAGCTGTCGATTCTAAAAATGTGACTGACCTGCAGGAGACACTTTAATTATTGCGAACAGCCTCCAGCGGCATAAAAAATCGAGGAATGAAAATGACGTATAAAAGGTATGGAGTAAATAAAAGCACAGGGAACGAAAAATCACAAGCTGGCGGAAATTCCGATGAGACTTTGTCGGGAGTTTTATTTTCGTAGTATATTGAGGCTCTCACTATATACCATTGAATATTGAACAATCGACGGGAAAACAAATGGAAATTATTTTCTCAAACCTCTATGAATACTCTTTCTCGTTTCACAGTATCGAGATAAATAAAATAGCTCATTCTTGGAGCAAGAAGAGAGCAATGTTCCAGATCTCGGAGACACTCACAATTATTTCCGCAATCGGAAAAAAGCCCTCCGGCCTGGAAAGTGCTTTCTCTCTTTGTCTCTCTCGCTCACTCATTCGCACCAAGTCTGTGAGGAATGGCGGTGTACGTACAGCGATCTGAGACGACTCTTGACGTTCGAACCAAAGATATCCCTCGGGCTACATCGCGATCTCTTGAGACATCAAATACGTGTACACACACCCATATTAAATTATGTAGTTAATAGTTACCTCGTGAGTACATACACCATGAGACGCTATGGGATATATAATCGTCACTTATGGCTAAACGCATCCGTATTTGTAAAAGCGTACACACCAAACACCATCACTATTTTCTGCTTCTGTATCATTAGATTTATAACATAATCACACGGGTGTAAACGTTAAATCGCGTTTACAGCGACAATCGTGAGAAAAAGAGTGTAACATTCCAACGTCGACTCCTTTCCCTCGATATATTAAAACTTTCGTATATTGCACGCTTCGCAGAAAATCTCGTAAATTTTCAATACAAATTTTCTCCGCTAAATCGAAAACATAAAAACAAATGTGTAAGATAACCTGCAAAAGATTCAGGAAATTCTTCGAGGATTTCCATCACTTAGAAACTTTCAAGACAATAACTCTGGCCGGAATAAAGTTATTTAAAAAATAACCTCGATAAAAGTGAAAAACAAGAGATTTAAAAATATCGTAGAATTTGTGTGACGTACTATGCGCAAGGAGAAATGATTAATTAACGAACCATGCGGAAGTTGATTATGTTTCGGTGAGCAACGTAATTAAGGTAATTACAAATGAACTCTTTGTCGGATCTAGCGGTGCGGTGTTTAGAGACGGCCGAGAATATAATAGGATTGAGTTCGTTTCTGGTTCATACAGGAGCTTGGACATTAAACAGGGTGAGAGTGAATTGCAACGAAGAGGGCGAGTACAAACGAGGAGGATTAAGATACAGCCTACTATTTCGTATCCAAAACGGAAGAATAAGAGTCTGTATATATGTCGGTAAGCCGGGCGTTGGTTAGCAAGTCCATGGCCCATTACGGCGAATGTTAGTCCGTTAAGATTATCTCTCAGTTGTGTGTGTTGCAAAGAGCCGCGCGGCGTATCCTCGACATCTCTGTAGCTTTGCCGATTTATTTCATAATATACATGTACGTACGTGGGTCTACGTATTGTTGAGTATGAAGTCGAAATATTGAAGTAACCGATAGGGGAAGAGCGGTTTGTAAGGGCCGCACGGTGATGGAAGACCAAGAGAAATGGCTCTTTGATTCTGAAGCGATAGGACGAGTTGAAGGAGGAATTTATAGGCTATTAGACGATAAATATCGAGAAACAGAAAAGCTGGAGACAGAGTAGGGGTAAAGATCGGACGTGTTCTGTTGGAGGTTAGTGAACGAATGTGTTTCACGTTCGTGACGTTTAACCTCGGCATGGAAGAGGAACGTAAGGTATTAGCCGGTATACAAGAGAATGTAAGAGTGAGAAATAAGGCTGGAGAGCTGTGAGAGAGTCGGAGAGTGCATACACAACCGTGCGATCAGCAACAGCAGCGCAGCGCGATATCGCATGTGTGCAAGACATAAAGCTCGTTCGTAAGAATAGATAGGTTTAAGTCCCTCAGGCTTTTCTGCGCTTGACTCTCACGACTACCTCAAACGCTCTTCTCCATATACACGACATACACACAAGCTTGTTATAGAGTACGTGTATATTAAACGTGATGGATTAAGAGGAACAACGCGAGCAATATTCTGGCTAAGAAAGTTCTTGATATCCGTGCCCCATGTGGATACACCTCGGACACATTTTCTCAGGAAAACCCCGAGTTTTCAACAACCAAATAAGAAAATGAAGACGAAAAGAGATAGTAAGATCCTTATTTTCGTACACACCAGGCAAAAGAGCCCTGAGTGTAAAAGGGCAAGGGGAGCTTGCGAGTACAACTTGGATAAAGAGACACACCAAGAGAAAGAAGGATAAAGTGCAAAATGAACAAGTTAATTGAGTTCTCTCACTCGATACGCTGGATTAACGAAACTTTTCCAGAGTCTCGCTATCTCCCTCATTCCTCTGTTCTCTTCGTCTCCCTCTCACTCACAAAAGAAGCAGAAAATGACGAAAGGACATCCGAGATCCTTCAAACACCGTACCCGTCCAGGCTGTGTCGCTGAAGTTTTCAAGTCAACCGAGTTTCGTCGTTCAGTCTCAACAGTTTTACTTTTTTTCTTCTCTTTTTTACTTTACAGCATCGTCGAGCTTGTTCATGTATACATTTATATGGAGACTAGCCCTGTTGGATACTTTCATCAAGAGAGTTTTCAAAATATCATCACCAGCCTTCCAAAGTGTTGGTTTCGCCCCTTATTTCGTTGCGGAATTATAAGCGACTCTGGAGCGAAACTGTTTTCTCGCATCATGCTGTCGCATTTTGATCGAAGTCCCCGGAGTATACAGATCGTTTGCTCTGTTATTGTATACCTGCGATGCTCCATGGTTCGAGACAATAAGCACTTATATATATATATATATATATACGTAATAATCGTTATTCTTCGGAGCCCCCAAGATGTCGAAATATAAGACTGTTTCCACTGCGGCGAGTTGTCTCAGCTGCTTTCATCGCCACCCCACGCGTTCTCTCACACTTCGGGCTGCTCCGTCTTGCCATGAACAAACTTTCAAAAGGGTTGTTTGCCGAAGGTTATGCGGAGAGAAAGAATCACTAGGAAGCGAAAATAACTGATTCGACAAGTCTGGGTAGACTGATGCGATTATTTGAAGGTAAAACAACGGAGAAAAGCGACATGGAGAGCAAAGAACTGGAAAAAGTTTAGTCACAAGAATAAAAACGTTCTCTGATACAGATCGTGTCGTTCTTCATCATTTACAGTTACGCACGTTTACACTTCGAGCTATTACGCTGTGTGTGTGCTTAATAAAGTTGCTTCGTTCTCCTGGAGGAACAATGCCTGCGTTTATATGCTCGTTCGCTAAATATTGCTCCGTTGCTTTTCTCATTTATTTGCGACTTCCTAACAACCAGGAACACGAAGACGAGACTCTTGGAGATTGCAATTTTGTTTTTGCTTGTTTTTTTTTCACCGAGTGCGCTCCGCATCAACAATTTTTTAACAGATTCAAGCTAGTCGAGCAACAACACAGATTTAAACGATCAATTTGGGTGTATGATGAGAATCTATTCGGCCAATATCAAGCTGGATGGATGGATCCCTAAGCCCCGAGTCCAATGTTCAAAATTACCGCTACGCCTTATGAAGCTTGATGTTGCCTTTGCGCTAGTAAATTCACGTTTGTAGGTGCGAAGCCAACGCAACGCTTGCTATTCAGAGTGAAAGAGAACCAACGGGAAAGTGACAGATACGGAGTGCACATCATTACTCTCCAACACCGGCAACCGCGTCAGCTCAGGTAAGTCCAGCTGATTAATCTGTATCAAAGCGCTAGCGGAATAGCGTGAAACGCAAGCAGTTGACTGGGGAGCAAGCTCGCCCGGACAATGACGAAGAGAGAAGAGAGGGGCGACGTAGTTGATGCTTCAGTTGATTATTCTGCCCCAGCACGCTTTATGGCAAGAAGAGAAAATATTGGAGCCAAATGCGTTATTTTGTGAACAGATTGATCGTACATCGATCGCGATACAGTAGCAGCAAAAAGTCTTGGGACGAAACGCAAGCGCTTCAAATTGCAGAACGAAGAAAATAATAGACAGTCTCACTTTTCACGACGAGAGGCGAGGCAACTGGTGGCAAGACGGAGAAACATCAACGCCATTTCTTAACTCGACGATAAATTTAACACCGTTGTTTACAAGAGCTCGCAACTTCCCATCGCAGGTTCATCGGTGCAACGTCGAGTTTGGAAGCCCAGCGGGCGAATCAGCAGGAGCCTGGAGCGTGTGTACGAGGTCGAGAATTCCTCTCAACAGCTCGACCAATATCGCCCAACAATGAATGAGATGACACGATGCAGCGTTGTTGAACTTTCGAACTCCCTGACGATTGCCAGCATGGCAATTTCGCACTTTTTTTTTTGCACTTCCTATTCCACTCCACACCTTTGGAATTGTCCTATCGTTTTTACATCCCCGAAAGTTTGCAAAATATCAATTTCCAGGAATCCTTCGTGTCCATCATGTGCGTACGTGCTGCCCCGAATATCTTCGATATCCATTTGTCTTTGTGGCTCATTGTTGGGGATCGATATTCAGCGAGTTTCTATTTGTTCTTCAACTCTCACTAAGCGGATTAAGGGCGAGCAAATTATCGCTGTTTCGCTCTTGTTCCGACGGCGGGACACGGTCAAGAGGCCAGTGGGAAGCTACATCACTTGTCCGCATTGCAATTACACTGGTTCGATTGGGAAACTCGCTGACAATGGGAGGGGGACGAATCTTTGGTGGGGAAATGTATTTAGTAAGAACGAGAGCCTATTGTCATTCAGGATTGAAGGATACGCGAGGGTAAGGCATTTTTGTCGTTTTTTAAAGTGTGCTGCTGGTTGCGAGTCCTTTGACTACAAATCCGTAACGACGAGTCGAAGACAATCGTTCTCATTATCGTCGCAAACTCGTCGAGTCGTTTCCAATAAAAATACCAATGTTAAATCGTCTGTACGCTCGTTTATGAATATTCCTGTGAATTCTCGAGAGCCTTATGGACGGTTAACTTCGGTACTTCTATTAGCGAATAGTAGAAGAGA
This sequence comes from Campopleginae sp. 14b, assembly GCA_030522525.1. Classification (NCBI taxonomy): domain Eukaryota; kingdom Metazoa; phylum Arthropoda; class Insecta; order Hymenoptera; family Ichneumonidae; species Campopleginae sp. 14b. Next base: position 62,357 of record JAPYYS010000280.1, read on the forward strand.
CCAGATTCGCGCCTTTCGCTCGAATCACCAGGATATCTGTTACGGCGCAAAGATCAGGCTACAGCTAACATCAGAAGGCGCGGTTTGTCCACAATATACCTGAGTTGCTCGTGTGTCCGGCGATGTGCAGTAGCGGAGATTGCACCAACGGAGCATCGGGCCATCCCGACGAAGAGGAGAGAAAGTGGAGCGAAGATAGAAGAGAATTTCTGAACATAACCCCGTCGACACGAGGCCTCCGTGGTTGAGGACGGAATGCCGAGAGCAATCTGGCGTGTAATCCGAAATCAGGGAAGCTGCGATATCCGCGCGCTTCCCTCTCGTCTAGCCGTCGCTTTTACTCCTGCACCAACCTTTACTAACCTCCCTGTTCCATGGACTTGGCTTTCCTGAAACCGCGCTCGAGAGCTTTCCCCCAACTCTTAGGGGGCACTCTCTGCTCTCTACATCCTCCTTCCATCCACTTTTCCTCATCCCCCGGACACCGCTTTTCTCAGCGATCCACGCCTTAGCCAGGAACACACGCTACGCTGCTCCTTCCATCCTTTCGGCTTCTCTCTACTCGCTGGTTATCGCGCATTATACCCGAGGCTTTCCGCAAATATCTCGGCTCTCCCTCCTTCTTGAAAGGGACGCTTGATAACTTTCTCTCTCTCTCTCTCTCTCTCTCTCTCTCTCTCTCTCTCTCTGCCTCTCCGCAGCTTCAACGTTCACTATCCGCAGGAAGAACGGTCCGTCTCAACGCTAGCCTTTTCAGGCTCTTCTCTGTTGCTTCTATTTCGGAGAATCTCGTTGGAAGGAATAATCCACTTGGATAGAAGCTTTGGATGGCATGTGGGATTAGACGCTTTTTGGTCGTAAAATGCTCAACGTTCCACAATATCATTGCGCGCTGACTTTCCCGTCCAGATGTATCCGCCCGATGAGTTATACGGCGAACGTATTAATCTTTGAAATTAGGATCTTCAACAAAGCTGAGTCTCCATCGGATTCCTCATATTCCTAGGATTTCAACTGAATTTCCAAATTTCGGTGCAAAATTCTTGATCAATTTGACAAAATTCTGTCAGAAGCTCCGTTTGTTCGTCGATAACAAAGGCATTCTTGGACGAGAGCCCGAATCTATCCGTCTATTCGAATGAACGTCTCTCCGAATCGCAGTTTCTATTTCGTTTCTTTCTTTTGTTTTTTGTTTTCTGTTTCTTCGCTCTCGATCTCGATTCGCTTTCTGCGAAATTACGACACTCGTAAGTGGCCGTCGACCGGTACCTGCCGGCATGTAAATATATGACGATATAGGTAACGGTTTTTACGAGGCAGGACATTCAACATCCTCGAGGCCATCGCTCTGAATACATGGCGATGATGCCGGTTGTCTCGTTTCTTCCTATCGTCACGAAACGCTTTTGAAGACACTTTCACCCGCAGATATACCGTTTCGTGCTGTCGGACAATTATGACGATATCTTACGATTCGCCGACGGCTGTTTGATCGTTCGATCGGCCCATGTCGATGTTCAGACTCGGATTCATGCGACAGGTACGTTCTCTTCCGATAATCACGGGTTTCTGTGGATACACAATAAAAATCTGGCATCTGTTTGGTCTCGAAGAAAAAGTGCACACGAAAAGAGAAATTTCCAATGAAATTAATTATTTTTCTGTATTGACCTTCATCGATGTACAGCCCAACCCAGGAAATTCTTTCAATGCGCAACAAGAGCAATCATACCCATAAGACGGGCTGGGCCCCGGAAACATGTGGCTCGAGAATTATGAGGTCGTTGATATTAATCGAGAATGATCGTTCACGGATCGTTAAACTGGTAAAATTTCGAGGAAGTACCTGGAGAGCAGTCCGGACCGAGCAATCCCAAATGTTTGGAAATTTCTGACCGCAGGCTTTAGGCTTGTTGACGTACGTGGACCAGAGTCCCCCCGTGGGGTTAAATCGTCTGCCCTGAGGATTCACCCCACGGCTTCACTTTCTCTAGCGGCTTAATGTTCCCTCTCGCTTCTTCTTTGCCTCTTTCTCTTTCGCCGGTCTCCCAATTCAGGATAATGCTTAACCGTCAAATACCTCGCTCTCGTGAGAATTATTAATTTTAAGAAAAACTAAATATCTCGTTTTTTTTTGCGCCGACGAATCCTATCAACTATAAATAGCCCTGAACATGAAACTCGTACAGAATCTTATATGGCAAGATGCGTGAACTCATAAGGAGTGAAGTCACGATCTTGACGTGATGCGAAAAGTAGATCTGGCCGTGATTTCTCGCATTGTAAATAAGTGAGAAAAACTAAATAAAAACAAAATCGAAAAAAATGGAGCACGGCATCGAGTGCGGTAAGTTATATAGCGGCAAATAGAACAAGGGACGAAAAAAGTGAGAGCATATGAGTGCAAATTGTGGGAACTCAATGGGAGCGATTCCTCAACGTCAGAAAACGCGGCAGGAATTATATTTTTAACCTTCAGCCAACACGTTGCGTGAAAAGTTAATTTTTTTTTATGACCATGTGGGAAAACTCAATTCTCGATCAGCTCATTATTAATTAAAAAAGGAAAACACGATTTCGTAATCGATCGTTCCGGGTAAAAATAAAAAATCTGTCGAAATTTTCGCGATTTTCTAAGTTTCCGAAGCCAACGATCAATTTTTCATATTCACAACGAAAAATGCAACTTTCCTCGGAGTTTACATGGACAAAAAATGATCGCCGTGCTGCGACATAGCCTGAATTTTGTTCTGCACCTTGGACTTGCTCTCCGGAAGATTGATTGGAATCCGTTCAGTAGTTGTTGTCGAGTTATAAGTTGAGCTGAACATAGAGGCAGAAAGGCAAACCTTTTTCTTGTATATGATTGTAAATATATATATAGATAATAAGAGAAAATTAGACTGCTTCCGTACATGTATGTCCGAGTGTATATCCATATGGAAGATGCTGAACGAAGCAGGGAGCAAACGAGTTTTGCTTGCGAATCGTAGTCACTGTGTATGCGTAATTCTTCAATCAATCATTTCGATAAGATCATCGTAAATTGAGTGAAGGATAAATAAAGGGATAAGATGCGAAGAGACAGATAGGGATAGAGAAAGAGAGAGAGAGAGAGAGAGAGAGAGAGATTGAAGAAATTGGAAGGATCGAAAAGGCAGGATCTCGTGTACTCCCGGGATGTGAAAATAAACGAGAGCTCTCGCGGGAGCTGGCTTCTCATTGCTCTCGATCTTTTCTCTCTTCTGGCTCGCTTGCACGATCGAGATCTTCGTCACTTTCTCGGTGTTCGGGATCTCGGCTGCGGTGATCCTCATTGTCGATATCTCTGCTACACTCCCATACCAGTACGTACACGCCCGTTCTCTCTTTCTCGTTTCCTTTCTCCACCTGTTAGCAGCGACAAGTGAGCCAACCGGAGCAAAACATTTCATGCCTGTGTATCTCTCATTGTCCATGCTTGATTTTTTTTAGTTTGTACTTTATAGAATGAATGCATTTGCACTTGCCATGGAGTGGGCCGATCCACGCGTTACTTCGACTGGAAGAACCAATTTCGAGTTCTTTCTAAATTATTCTTTCCTCAATACGATTGTCAGATTATATCTCATATTTTGTTATGAGCACGTGGCGATATTTCATGGTCGTTTCACTTCCGCTAATAGTGAAAGATGCCTCTGGGGCATGCTATAAAATCACGTCGAAATAAGGAGGAGAATTTAAATATTCTGAGGCGCCAGTCACTCTAATAACCAATGAATTCCAGCAACCACGATGAATTTTATAAATCAATTAATCTCGTACACTCATTCGATTAATCGAGGGACTCTGATTAGATGTGATTCAAAAAAATATCGATTCTTTCGATATTCGTGACGGGTACTCAATTTTTATTTTTTCGATAATCGAGCCCCGAGCTGTCGAATGATATTGAAGTCGTTGGGATGTCCATTTGGTCGGAAAATCTAACAAATCGTGGAATATTATTATGGATAACGAATTGTTGAGCTTCATTGACTTTTTGATCGGCACCAACACGTGGGCATATCCGGGAACCGAAGACAAAAGTGTACGGTTAAAACTACGAGGCTGAATGTTGCTCTCACTTGGTTACCGGGGAAGAATTTAGCTGGATTCTCCTCTCACCTTTACGCTCTCTTTCTCCTTGAGGTGTGTGCCTCCCCTTCTCTACTTTACCCCTTTCTTTCAACGTTTCAGCGGAGGGAGAAAAAAGCATAGGGGAAAGATGGAGCGAGTAGAGGACAGGATAGCGAAAAAATCGTACCGGTGCTCTGATCTTTGTTCTCCTCACGCTTCGATCCATCTTTCTATCCTCCCCTTTCCACCGTTTCATTTGTGGTAGCGCAGCATCTCTCGTTACTGGCAAACGCGTCGTTGTCGTTGATCTGCGCTCAAGTGATCTTCCACACCCGAGCAATGCACGTGAGTGTGCCTCTCTTTCGATCTTTCTTTCTCGATCTCGCTGCGTGAAAGTGCGTGTGGGGGATAAACTGGAGCTTCGTAAAAGTTAAGCCAAGTCAATCGTTGTTGGTGAACCAGTGCAATCTTAGCACCGTATCAATACGGTCGGCACTTGAATATTCAAGCGACTACGAGTCTTCAAAAAAACGTGTTTTTTTTTTTCTAATCATTTAACTTACGTTATTTTTCTTCTCCCGGAAGTTCATTGTTTTCGAGGCTGGCAAATGACTTTCAAACGTATTGAGGACCATTGCCATTGTTTTTTTTCATCAGCTTAATCGCGATTTGTAAATCGATCGTTATTTTTGTTTCTGCCTATTTTTTCGTCCTCCTCGAACGCGGGAACTCGACAAGTTTCATTCTCCAGTTTTCCTTCGGATATAGAAGGAAGCGAGACGAAGGCGAGGCTTCCCATGCTTTCAAGATGCGGCTGCTCCTCTATCCTGTGAGTTGGAAAAACTATTTTTATAAGTAAACAAATCAAAACAGCAATTTGCATCTGAAAGGATTTCCATTGAGGTGTCGAAGCTTGTCAAGTTCAGCCGGAATCTTTGGCAAAAAGTAACAATTTTCGTTTCATTTTTGCAGCGACAATAACGCGAATTTTCCGAACAAATTGTTCCGTCAAATTTTTTTCGTTCCAAATGAATAATTTGATTTTCATCCCGAGAAAGTTTTCAGTATTGAAAAATTAGAGTGAAGTGAAAGGAAAGGAAGGCAAAAAACGTGGCGACTTCTGGTTCGCGAATAAAATTTTATTTCGAGGAAAAAGATACGCACAAATGACGGAGAGTCGATTTTTTTTATCACGGCGATAAAGGATTTTCCGGTTCTGACTCATTTTCATCATATCTTGACGCTTCGAAATTATGTGCCGGTTGGTAATAGCTCGTCCTGATGTCAGTGCTGAAAAAACGGTAGTGAGCCACGTGCGAGAAAGGAAAGGAAGTAAGAGAAACCCGGTCTCGCGATGGAGAAAAAATCCGTGTGTTTCGTTTTTTCTCGCACAAGTTTCGTTGCTGGTTATTTGCGCAGAGTTTTCCCGGCGAGAGAACCGGCTCCCGTAAACTCCCCTCTCTTGGTTTCTCTCTTATTCTCACACAATGCCTATTTGCTTCTCGGCTTGACGTACACGCATATTGATGCTAATTAAGTTGTACTTACACGTCGTCGTTTCCCTTTGTAAGTTGAAATCTGTGTGAGTGTTTATATCTCCGTGTCTAATAAAACTGATTATTTATTGCGCCTCTAAGTGCTATCTATTCATGTATGCAGCTGGATCAATTTCACGGCCATTCATTTTCACATTCTCACGACGAATAATCGGGATATAAAGTCACCACTTTTGTTGTAGCCTAATTACCTGTAAGAGTCTCGCATATTTGGCAATAGAAATTTTCAGTGAGACGTGAAAAAAACGTCGTGTTTCCGGAATCCTGTTAATAACGACGTTTATTCTAGCTTGGTGAGCTCGTCAAATTTCTAGACGAATTTCATTACGCGCTCATTAAAATCTGGATGAAAAAAAATTCACGACTCATTTTCATATTTCGAAAAGACTGCAAAGTTCACTGGGTCGAATGCTATTTCGAGTTTATTTTCCGATCATTATCAATGTGCCGTAAAAAATAGTAAATAAAATTTGTTCCGGCTGACGAAATTATTTCACGTCGATTGAGCTCTTCATTCTGGCCAACATATTAGATTCTCTAGCTATAGAGTATTTTATAGAAATATATAGAGAGCATATGTTGTAGGACCAGGGACGAGCTCCATGGGGTTCCATAACATTTTTTTTCCTCGTATTCTCACCTAAAACCCATTTCTGAATAAAAAAGGGTTATGCGGCGATGCAACTAACTCTCCCTGTCCCTCTCGCGCCCTCGCTATCTCCGTCTCTCTTACTTTTTCGCTTTTCTTACGTATTTCCTCTTTATGCTTGTTTTTCTCTATTTATCCTTTTCCTTGCTCGATTTTCTCCAGCGTCCCGATATTCCCGCTCTACTAGTCCCTGGAATATTGAGATTGATATCAACGGCATGCTTATGCATCGTCTCTCGTACTATAGCAGCAAAACACCCGTGTACCGGTGCAACTTTTTCCCCGTGAAAAATATGAAATGTTCTCATCGATAGGTACGTGAACACACTGCTGTTAAAAACTTTTCCAAAATTGTCAATTTTCCTTACGTTTTATGACATTATTTCGATCCCCCGAAGGAAATTACTAAAGTATGGTCATTTGGAAATATCTACGAAGCCCTCGAAACTTTTTCCTTCAATCGGAGTGAATAATTCATTGACTGTGAATAGTTAAATAAAAAAAAAAAAGAAGAGCAAGTCTGGGAATTCGATTCGCTCGTTCAATGCGTCTGGTTGATGTTTGTGGAAAGGATATTAACTTCGAAAAATGATTGGCAACTTTTGCTTCGAACTCTAGAGAAAACCTTCGAGGATTGAGTCACTTTGAGACTGTATGGTATTGGCTGTGCCACGAAATGAGTTTCCCTACAAAGGAGTCTCGTGGAAAAATGTGGGATTGAGCAATAGACAGAGAAAAGTCAAAAAAAAGGTCTGATTTTTTTCACACAATGGACTGCGGAGTTGTGCTGATTATTTCAGTTCGTTGTTGATATTTATGAGTTGGAACTCGGTCTTGGACTTGTATCAGTAGAAATGGACGAAATGTAATTGTTATTTATGGATCGCACAGTAAAAAACGTTGTTTTTCTATTTTACGCTCCATCGGGTGCCCCGCAGTCTTTTTTTCTCTTGTTCACTTTTTTCTCTGTTCACAATTTTCTGCTCGAGAACAAAGTTTGCTTGGAACTTGTGATCGCCCAGAGTGTTATTGTTGCTCTGTCCAGTGGGAGATTCTCTGTTCGTCTTATATTCATATATAGCTGAACGGACGTGCTGGAAATGGTACGAGTGGGTTCGCAGCTCGGCTAAGATCAGAAAGAGGAAGTTCGGTTAAACTCTTCTTTCATGTAGTCCCGAGTGTCTCGCATCCTCACAAAACCTATGCAACTAAAATCATGTGGAAGTTTAAAAGTTGTTGAACTTTATTTCGCCACAACTCTTTGAAAATGTATTCTTATAAAATAAATCGTCGATTTGTTCCCCTGTCGTTGTATTTTTGTTGGATCGATCCGCTGATCGGTATAAAAAGCTGCTGATATGCGTGCTCCGTTCGTGCGAGGGCTGCTCAACAAAAAAAAAAAAAAAAATCAATTGGCCTGAACAAAATGTTTCAAAAAAATTGAAATTGGCTCAAATAACGTGGAAGTTGACAATCGAGAAAGCCGAAGAAACTACACCATCATAAATTAGCTGCACAAGAGGCTGTGTAATTTACGAGATGATAAAAAGAAAAATGATAAAAAAAACGGGGATAACGCGGTGGAGCTGAACGCGAGAAGTGACTAAAGTTGTCTTTTAAAGCTGACAACGGTGAGAGTTTGGCCAGATATATTAGGCTATAATTCGCCATGCAACATTAATCCTTACGTCGAGAGATATACATGTATACATAATTTATTTGCGTCCAAAGGATTGTGCACAAAGTAAGGAAAGGGGAGACAGCAGAAAGAGGTTATGTACGGAAAGAGGCAAAGGCAGGGAGGGAGGAACGAAGAGAAAGTGAAGCCTGCATGGATTATGGCTGTAAGAGGGTCTTCGGTATGCAAATCACGGATGGGTTTGGTCCGTGAGAGGACAAACGAAGAGCAGCAGGAGAGGAGTCATATAGGCTGAAGATGCTATTCTGGAAGAGACAAGAAAGGAGGCTACTCCCTTGCATCTCTATGTCTGTCTATGTTTGCGTCTTTCGATGTTGTGACTCTGTTAGTATGTTAGCGTGTTTACGCACGACCGAATTTCGCTTGCCGAGCGAAGGGTAGAATCTCATTTTAGCCTCAGAGTATAGAAGGAAAGCTCGTGACTTGATGCTTCTAAGGACCTTTACTACCGAGAGTCCAGATACCCTGCCTGGCTCGCCACGAATCAGGGCTTTCCTTTAACTCAAGTGAAACCCATTATACACATTGGACATATTTGGAATATATATCCAGTATTTAAGGGCATGCAAATGTACGAAGGATTCTGTGTGAAACGGTCCAGGATCTTCAACCACCGGAACACATGGGAGACTACCTACTTAATTGCTTCGCCACTGGTGTAGCCATCCAGACATCCTGGAGGATCCCAATCTTATGATTTTCTTTTTCATCACTTTTTCCAACCTCATCGATTCTCTAGAGTATTTGTTTCATCGCAGAGACACGGAAGTTCTGAAGGTTTTCCTTTTCCTGTTGAAAATAATGAAGTTTCTTCATTCTGGCGTTTAGATTTTCTCGGAAATCATTTTCCTCGCAGTCCCGAGTTGTCAGTCGTTGTTTTTACCGCTGTGCATCAACGGAGTTGCTGTTGTGTATGAATTCATACGAAACCATGAGCTGTACGAGCGTGAAACATCATCCTTGTGCATTTAGTCGGCTTCGTCGTCATAGCTCCGTAAAATATTCAGTTTATTCTACCCGAAGATTTTTTTGCTATCCCAGATTAATAATTTACCGCACCCGACGAATTTACCAGATTTCTCTACGAGCAACAACATTTTCATGCTAATCTCTGTATTTTGATATTCAGCCATTAATCACGGATTAAAATGCACTCACAATCCTTTTCGTTTTCCATTATTTAGATCTAGTGCCACTGAAAGTTACAAAAGAGCTTCATAATAGATGTGCGTATATCAATTTCCCCGAAGCGTGGGGATGTTCAGTTCACATTGACTGACGTACGAGTGTAAATGCACGAGATAGACTCCGACAAAAATGTGCAAAGTTTTCAAACAGTACTACCAGGTTTCTCAAATAACTATTGTATATTCATCAAGCAATCAAAACTTCCACAATTTTACTCGAAGCAACGTTACTCTAATATTCGATGTTTGTCCCAGCAACAGAAACGAATAGGAAATTCATTCAGTGGAAAAAAAAAAAATACCCTCACGATGTGAACGTTTTGGTCACTCAATTTTCCAGAGACCACATTTTCGAAAAATCCATGAAATGAACTTGTATCGATATGAATATAAAAACACTTCGACCTTCGAAAAAAAATATCAATGGCTCCTTTTGATTACAGGTCAGTCTGATTCCCTTCATTGTTATTTCCATTGCAACGCCACCGCCTGGATATGTGAAACCAATCAACTACGATAAGGTATGATACCATCGGTCTTCGATCTAATTGAAATCGAAATATGAAACGAACGCCAATTCATTTCCTTTGGCTGATGAAAATTACATAAAATATCGTATCAGTTGTTATCGTACAGAAATAAAATTAGGACGAAGCCCAAAGAAAATGAAAAGGAACAATTTTGGATTTATTCGGTCGCTGGTTTATTTTTTATATTTATATTCGCACAGGGTACCGAAATTTGGCCTTGATTGCGGTTTCGAGAACATGAACTAAAACTTAATGAAAATGAACATTTTTATCGTGTGCGAGCTCCCGAGAAATATCGAGCAGTTTCTCTCTCTCCCTGTTTTTCTTTCTTTTTGTGCAATTGGATGTGTTTACGTGAAAATGTTTCGCTGGTTTGTTAGACCAGTTGGTCGATAGAGTGTTGTACATTTATCGAAAAGCACACACAAGTGTTGTATATCACTGACTGAGTCGAGTGTACAAAGCTTCGTATAGGCATTGTTCCACCTGCTCCTGCAGCATTGTTTATGAACATAACGATACTCCTTTAGAGAGAAAAACGAATTTGCTGAGTTTTCATGAAAACTGACACGGAGCTCATTGAAAATGAAGCAACGACGTAGAAACTTGGAGCAGATAAATAAACGTTGTATTTCCATGGATACTAAACTATTTATTCACCATTTATGGACACTCGAGTCTCTGATTGTTGAATATTAAAAAAATATAATCCACATCCTTTATTATTGGTGCTCTCGATTTTTTCAATTTTTCATTCAACTTGATTGGGTTATGGCGTATAGTTAGAATGCCTTGGCGTACGTCAGGCTAATGAGTTCCGCATTTGATTTATAATCCATCCACAAGTACTATTACAATCGTTAAGTATCTATTTCTCCGTTAAGGGAATACGATTATTGGTCTGGCGGAAGGAAAGTGTTTTAATCATCAAACAAAGTTTCTCATATTGAAAACTCACAATTTATGTTGAGCAAGTTTATTATTAATCTCGAGAGTACTAATTCGTCGGAGATTCTTCATTTTATAAAACGTTATCGACAGTCGCTTGATATTTTCGATAGAATCATGGAACACGATCGAGAAAAAAATGATTTTTCGTCTCGAATAAATTGGGTAATTGGAAAGATGGGATTAGGGAGACTTTTTGTTTATTGAAAGGTTGTTTCCTTGTATATATTATTCGATAATGGGGAAAAACGATGCCACACCCATCGGGCGATTGGCAATGTTCGTAGTAAAGTAGCTTAGGGGGCTTGGTCCCCAATCTCTCGCATTTTTTTTATCGTTTGCATTACCAGTGCCACGATGGTTCCACTCTCATCAATATAACCATTTCCTTTAACGGAATGAAAAGAGATTCGCGAGCTTTCGGGATCGCCAGTGAAATGGGAATTGCGAATCCTCTCTCTTTCTCTCACGATTCCCCCCTTTTCCTACTTTGTTCCTTCTTGCATTCACGGTTTAAAAGCAGTAAACATTCACCGTCTTTTCGATACTATCGTTTTATGTTCCTGCTCTACTTGCAGTCGATAAGACTTGCGTAAATTACTCTCCAAAGCCGAAACCTTAGCACACTTTATTCCTCAATCATCATAAAATTGAGATTAAATCATTATATATTTTAATCACATGAATTGAATGCAAATTCCCAACGGAATATAAAAAATTTCTTGCTTGGTTAATTTTTGAACAAGTGATGAGCTTTATTAAAAAATTAAATCGAGTCCATTCGGTGCGTTGGAGGTTATTCTCAATGAACGGGTTTTTAACTTTCCAGAGCATATTTATGGGAATATTCTCGAGTGTCCAGGACTGACCACGCGGAATCTCAAGTTCTTAATGTAATGTGAAAATTTTGAGAGGCATCTGTCGGCCCGATTTTGTGAAATAGAATTTGATAATGAAAAAGATAGTTTCTAATCCGTGTTGTACATTTTTTGGAACTAATTCTGCACCTTTGAAGCTTTGCACCGGACAAGCTTTCATCGCGATTGATAGATAGACCCATTTGCTCGTACGATTAATTGATGTTCTATCCCCCTGTGCAGACTGTAATTACCTCGGTATACAATCACCAGTAGATGTGTAAATATCGAAACTAATCCAGTAAAGGGAATGCGGTGATGTACCGTTTCTAAGCCTCCGTGCTAAATTCGGCCCCGGGCATATGGCACTTCCAAATCGAAAACTCACACGAAATCAGAAGCACTGGTTTCGATTTACCATTCGATTTTGTCTGAAGAAAATGAATATGGCCTCTCCGCTACGTCGAGTTTTCCAAAATGTCCTTCCCATTGAAAAGTCAACGAAAACAATGATTGAATTTATTTTCATACAAAAAAAAAGTATCAAAAGTCACAGGAGCTTGAAAGAGTGAAATTTGGAAAAGATTTTCATTGGAATGAAAATCTTTGTGATAATAATAACCTAGAAGTTACAAACATATATTTATATGTACCAAATGGATGTAATCGTGTGCATAGATGGGTACACGAGTAAAAGACCGGTATGCGCTCGACAGCACCTGTATCGTAACTTCAGGAGCTACAAGTTATTCTAGTTGTACATATGCACTCTCTGATACAGATGACTCGGGTGTAGTTACATATAGAGCAGAGACACGGCTTCTTACTCGCAAGTAGATCTAGGCCAGAGATTTCTATGCCCCGAAGGTCGAGGGCGTACCTATACGGTCATGTGTACGCACGTTTATGTATCACGTGAATTTATTAGTAGATGTACATGCCCAATGGTTGAAAGTAGGGAATTTCGTGAAATTTTGTGACGTTAATCCTGTGTAGACGTTCCGGGTGAGTATTTTTTCCAATCGGCGTTTTAATTTTTACCAGAAAATCCATTTAACGAGAGAATACAAATATTTTTGTCAATTGATTGTCGATTATTTTTTTTTTCTTCAAAAAGATAATGGTTTGCTTCGATTTCCTCGGCTACGATTGCAGTTTGTTGCAATTCCAAGTTTCACTATTATTCAACGTCATTAAATATATAACGATTGTGGATATGTCTGCGGATATACTTGTCAGTAAATATTATTTTCACTGAGACATGTTATCCGGACTAGCGAGCCACGAGATTCTTTCAATCGTGTGGGCGCTCGGGGCGTTCTTGATCGAACGAGAAAGGGTCAAGGATAATGGAGAGATGGAAGTGAATGCGATCGGACGATCTCGCGGTGGTACGCGGACAACCGGGCGTGGTGAATACACGTTCGGCTCGTGCTTGTGTCGGTCTCTCGATCTTCTTTGCCGGAGAAAATCGAAAGTTGTCCTACTTTTTTATTGTCGTTGCGGGCGTTACAAGTTAAGCGTTGCTGCAAGGTCGGTCAAGTTTCGATAAAACATTGGTATTTTTTCATTAATCGGAAACTCTGGAAAATCAAACAAGATTCATAGAATAAAATTGTCTCTCGAAGAGTTATTATAAAAATGGGTACCATGGCCATTGGGAGGAGCAGAGGTCGTTCAGAAGACTGTGACGAGTAAACAAGAACTGGAGAGTGTTCCCATTGTTCAAAAGAAGAGATATTGCTTCCGGTACTGGACCACGAACGCGAAAACAAACAATTTGGAGAAAATCATTAAAATGTTTTAATGAAAAGCTCCGATCATTTCCGAAACTAAATTTAGCTCCACATTGGAAAATACAGTTTCTACATTCGTATACAGAGGAAAACTATGCCATGCTCTCAACGCAGTTGGTACATATTCTACGAGCAAAGACAACATACGTATCCTCTCATGACATCGCGTTACAAATATATTTCATACGATATATTTTCGTAACTATAACTATAACGCGAACGATATACACGTAGGGAAGTCCACTTTCTCGTGGGAGGTACATACTGCAGTATAGAATCTTGCGAACTTCCTCCTCGGTTCCCTTTCGAATGTCCCTCTCAATGCGACTTCCTCTTTGCCTCTTTCTCACTTGCAATATCTTTCTCTTTCTCGGTCTTTGCCTCTCCTTCTCTGTCCTCGTATATAGTTGGAGTTTACTCTCGTACTGAGCAGAGAACCATACTCTCCTCTCTCCAAGTTCGAAATCCGTTCCCATTTCCCATCAGGACGTCCGTATACTCTCAGCAGTCGCCTATAGACATGCCTTGCTGTATCCACCGGCGTGATAGTGGTTTCACGCGAACATGCTCTTCTCTCACATACCTACACATTTGTAAATGTGTGGGCCGCGATGGGCGAAGCCGGGCTATGAAGTGTATAGATAGCTTGACAGAGCAAAGAGTATCGTTGATTCTTTCTTTTACTCACGTCGGCAAAAGTATATAAAATACTGTAAAACCCACATATACACTTCTATATACACGTATGACAGTCTCGGAATCTCTAAACTCTCGGGAGAGTATCCTCTATACGTGAAATGATAGAAACTTTTACGATAAGCCAGAAAATGGTCTCTCAGTTTGCGATGAAAGGAAAAAATAGACACTCAGCATCATTACGTAACGAGAATTGTTTAATTAATAACCAGGAGCCTCGTTAGGAGTTTGTCCTGCTCTGCAGTGAAATATTCTCTTAATTAGTTCGTATTGGTTCTTGAAATTTATTAATTCACTCGTTCTTATTGCAGGATCCACCAAAGTATGAATATAGATACGAGATCGAGAACGGGGATGGCAACCAGAGCCAGGGAAAAAGCGAGACAAGATCTGGGGAAATGACAAGCGGTCGATACTACGTTAATGGCGAGAAATCCACGACGGACGTCAAGTACTACGCTGACGAGTGGGGTTATCATCCCCTAGTGAAGTACGGAGCTAGCAACGATCATAGCGTTGCTACAACCCATTTCGCTCTGGGCGAACACGTCGTAAAGTCACTTCTCAATGGCAGCGAAGTCGTTAGTATTATTACCGCATATATATACAAGGGATAGAGGACTTGCAATCGTCATTTCGTGGCTATCTTGTACGTTAAGGGAAAAGACTTTCCACCTATGTCCTTCGTTTGTTAACTCTTCCAAAATAAAGTCAATTATTTCAATCGTAGCAATTTGGTCGTGTCTGAAAACGATGACAATGCAAGATTTATCTTAAACGATTTTTAATCGATCATCTAACATGCAGTTTGAATTTGTGTCTGATTTTAATGCGAAGGGTGACGAGGTGAAACTACAACCGCTGAAAGCTCATCAGGATCGATTGTATCGACGCCCGTTCCGTCGTCGCCGTCCGGTACAACTTGTACAACCGTATACACCGGTATTAGCCGAAGCAGCGAGCACCACTCCCCAAGATGTTATTTTGTCCAACACGCCCGAGACAGTATCGATCGATGAAACGTCCGATGTCAATTTTCCGTATAATTTTGATAATCAACGAACCTCCGCTCCAGACTCTAAACTCCAGCATGGAATTCTGTCGACGATGAGCTTCGAGGAAAATTTCAATAATTACGTAACTCTGCCAAAACCTAGTTCAGAGTCTGTCGAAGATTCCGAGCGATCGACGCCTAACAAGAATCATCATGTCCATCAACAGTCTTTTTCATCGTCCATCATTCGAACTACTGATTTACCCGATCATCAACTATTCACCTCG
Source organism: Campopleginae sp. 14b (assembly GCA_030522525.1). Classification (NCBI taxonomy): domain Eukaryota; kingdom Metazoa; phylum Arthropoda; class Insecta; order Hymenoptera; family Ichneumonidae; species Campopleginae sp. 14b. Next base: position 77,654 of record JAPYYS010000280.1, read on the forward strand.
ACCAATATATACTCCGATCAATCCTCGACTGCGAGTCCGTGGTCCAGCGAAAAAGTCACTTCACACAACGAGCAAAGTCCACGTGCCAACGAGGAGAGCAACCATTTGTTCTCAACATTATCCGACGACGTTCTGCAAGTGGAAAACGCTGGAAGTTTCGGTCGGCGAATAAAACCAACCGGGAGTCCGTCCCCTCTCGAAAATCTATCGAGACTCAAATCACATCGAAAAATCGTCTCGAGTACACCCCAACCTTCTTACGATATTTCTACCTCAAGGTCGAGCCAGCAAGTTTCTGAAGCGAATGCTGAACGTGGAGCTACGTCATACGTGTCTTATTCGATGGGTGTGACACCGCGCACTAATGCTGTCACGTACTCAACGTCCATTCCCAATGACACAGGCTATTTCAGTTCTACTCCAAGTTCCGGTTTAGATGATGCCCACAATTCTGTTGGGACGGAAGTTCCGGGGAATGATTATGGAAAGACGATAACTGATGTACGTCATCGTGACAACGCAGTGTCAGGCTCGTATTCCAGTTCATTCGCTCGATTTCATCCGAACGGTCATGGGGATCGAGATATTGGTCACAAAGTGAATTCTTTGAGAATCGGTAACTCCAAATTGGTGCGTTACGATGCTGACGAGATGAACGCCAGTTCCATTGAGGAAACTGGTAGAGTGAGCAGACCAGGAGTCCGGAATTATGGGACCAAAGTGGATCATCAATTATACGTGACTTTGCGACAGTCATTGGATTCAGAGATAAGGGACTTGCCAAGCGCTCCATCGGTGACACCCTCCACACTTTCGACGTACAGTTCCAAGCCGATCATCGTGGCTGAACTGAGCGGTCAAGGAGCTGACAAGAGCGTCGAATACAGCACGACATTCCCTTGTCATCACGAGGAAAGCAGCACCATTATTCCAAGTGTCTCGAGCACGTTTTCATCGACGTTTGCCGAAGATTCTTCGCCACTGTTCGTGACCCCGGAGCTCACAGCATATCAGACTCACATAACGACATCGTCGGTAATCCTGAATCCCATACAAGCCGGTGTATCTTTGGTGAACGCTGATGAAACGGAGCTTATAAGGAACGAGAGCCAGGATGGTCGATCACCGGCCCTGGTGAATGAGAACATCGGCGAAGATAGTTCGACGGGAAGCGTTAAAAATGTTGCATCTGGACATGGTAACGAATTAGGAAAGATCGTGACAGGAGAAACGAGAACGAAGTTGTACGAGACTCTAAATCCTGCGTATGTCCAATCGACATTAGGTAAATCGATGGGAACGGGTGAGAGTGGAAGGAATTTGGCGAGCAATGTGGTTTCGGTAGATGGTAACACGGAGGATCAACAAATTGAGATTCAGAAGTCGGTGGAGATATATCAGAATGCTCCCGTGCACGAAATACATTATCCGCCTGAAGTGATCACACAGGTATCCGGCATCAATCACCTCCGTGAGCTAGAGGTGAAACAGCATCGGGAGAACATTGCTGAACTGTTACATCAACGAGATGAGGTGAAGGAAGCAGGGGAGATGAGCAGCAGTTACGTCGAGTTACAGGACGCAGGGAATGCCAAACAGTTTCATAGCCCTCTTCGGATATATAATAGCGAAGAGAAGGTGAGCCATGAATCTCGCGGTACTCAGTTATCGTCCGAGAGCGTTCGAGATTCATCCCTCATCAGGGCATCAGTTTATCACGGTAATCATGTTCGGCAAGACAATGAATTGCTCGATTATCCGATCGAACGAAACAATGGACTGCCAGCATTGTTACCAGGACGTGAGGACGGTCCGAGAATAATCAAATTGATAAGAGACAGCATACCGCAAGTCAAGTACACACCGGCCCAAACACCGCGTATAAACGTCAAAGTATATCCAGCCTTGCCCCAAACTAGTGAAAATGAACAGAGTTACCATTGGAACAAGGAGCTTCCGGGTTCACAAGAACAACAAGGACGAACTAATCCTGCTACACAGGACGGGACTAAGAAAGCGCAATCACAACTGCAGAAGATATTGAGCGAATCCGAGAGTGTCCAGCGTTACCTTACCAGCGATGCATGGACTAAATTTCAGACTCAGGAGAAACAGCAGCAACAACAACAACAGCAGCAGCAGCAGCAGCAACAACAACAACAACAACAACAACAACAACAGCAGCAACAACAACAACACCAACAGCAGCAGCAGCAGCAGCAGCAGCACCAGCAGCAGCAGCAACAACAACCACAACAAGTGACAAGAGAGTATCAAGAGCTTCAAGGGAATTACCAAGTTCAGGAGAACATTGACGAACCACGGCAACCTCTGGAACAATCGATAGTACAGCCTTGGGTTCAATTCGATACATCTGGCTTGAAGAGTATCCAGAAAAACACGGGCAGTGTGATTGATGATAACCCTGCCACGTTTGAGGCGGTCGAACAGCTTCATTCTAGTGGATCGACTCAAGAAAGAATTGTGGAGAAAACGATTCACGTACCGCAGCCATATCCCGTCGAAGTGCCCAGGATTATTGAGAAGAAGGTTCCTTATCCGGTGGAGAAGATAGTTGAGAGAAAAGTTCCGTATCCTGTGGAGAAGATAATTGAAAAGAAGGTCCCAGTTCCTCATCCTTATCCAGTCCACATTCAAGTACCGGTTGACAGAGTTGTCGAAAAACAAGTGCAAATCCTTCAACCTTATGCCGTTCACATTGAGAAGATAATTGAAAAAAAGGTGCCGTACCCAGTTCAGAAGCTTGTGCCGCAACCGTATCCCGTGCACATACTGCAACCATATCCCGTCGAAAAAATCATCGAGAAACCGGTCCACATTCCGGTTACGATTGAAAAAATTGTTGAAAAAAAGATCCACGTGCCTCAACCGTATCCCGTTCAAATACCGATAAAGCTGCCTTACCCTGTTGAAATAACAAAATACATTGATAATACAGTACAAGTGCCTTACGGTGTACGTTACGGTGTCAGTTATCAACAGATTATGAAACCACAATCGTACAAAGGATTATACGAGAGTCAGAGCACCGTATCAGTTCCTCTTTATGGGCTTTCGTTAGTGAGTAATCATAATCGGGATCGTGAGCGCCCCAATGTGACGCATGACTTTCAAGGTTACAATTATGATAAGCCAACAATACCGTTCATCAGTGGAGCTGTAGAGTCATCCAATATCGACCAACAGCTAAGCAACGGTTGGGAAAAATTCGCTTACGAGAAACAGTCGTCGGGGCAGGACAATGGCCAGCGTTATCAGACTTTTAGCAAGAAATCTTATCCTGGTTACGCATCGAAGACACCTTCTTTGACGTATTCATTGAGAAATTATTCAGGCCCGAATCGTAGGCAAGTTTCCTACAGGCACAACAATGGACCCACTGCAAAGCAATCCATTGGAAAGGACGAGTACGTTGGACCTGTTCCTGTCTCGAAATACGATTTGCCTCATCAAATCGTAAGATCACGTAGTTCCACGGATCAACAACATCAATCATTTAAACCACCACATTCGACGGCCGTTTCTCGAGCCTCACAATCGGCAACTTTGCCCGAATCGTCCAGACGAACGAGGCAACAGGAACAATCACAACATTTCCAAACAGGTCCAGGTGCTTTCAGACAATCAAAGATCGAATATGGATTCAAACCACCAATGGTTCCTTCCGTCCAATATGACGAAAAAACAGCCACTAAAGTCGAGCAGTGACATCAGGAAAACCCGCCTAGGTGCCCGTATTTGTATATTACTTTGACCCCTTCCACAATGACGGCTGGATAGTGACTAATTGATAAATTTATTTAAAACCTTTATCCTGTAAGTTATTTATAACATCAGAAAGAGACGGAATTTCTTTATTGGACCATTCGATCTGCAGGTCCATTGTAGGTGTACGATTATCCACAATTATCGTTCATCGCATCGCTGAATCACCGTATTTTGTACATTTTTCTGTAACATAAATAGACACAATGATTTGAGGAGCACGACGATGAGAAAATAAAACTGACTGTTTTTTTTTTTACATAGCTGGGTCTTACAAATAACGAGAATTATTCCGCAAACCTGACCTGCTACTCATAGCTTTTTATTAGCTCATGTGCCCTCGTCATGTGGCAGACTTGCTCCGTAAAACTGTGGCAGAGGCCTTTAATTGGAGCACCGGAGGCAAAGAAAAAGATATAAAGGGAAAGAAGAGAAAGTGTGGAAAAAAGAAAGTTGAAGTAAAAGCACGAAGATCGACTTGTCCGAAGATAACTGGAGACGTATGTGCGTTCGTGTTGGTCAAGGGTTTGTGGGACTAGTGCGCGTGAGGTTTCACCAAACCATATACTAGTCTTTGATCCAGGAGAAGAAAGTGCCGGACCGTCATGAATCACCTGCCGGGTTCGGCTTATAGGAAGTTTACTCCCAACGACATATATCGGACTTGGACATGTATATCTCTCTTCTAAACCTACACACAAGACCATACTCGTGTTCACTATCAGAAAAGAACGTTCTTGAGCACTATCTCGCTCTTTACCTCACTCTTCTGGGCATGAGCCTCCGGATATCCGTACCTTATGGTTCCCCATCGACTTTTACGACATATGGACCAAATGGATTTTATTTAGGTGCCCACGCGTGCTGTCGTACTGCTTTTTTTATAGCTATAGCATTATACCACTGACTATATATTTTCATACCGGTATATACTGAATGTACCGTTGTATAGACTACCGTCGGCGGCGATGATATCTGTAGCCCCCAGGATCCAGCCTCGAGGGTTTTACGTGTATTTAGATAGGTTAGTGCTAAATTGGACCGACTGGAGAATTCCGCCATAAAAAATAAATGACCTTTTTACATCAATTGACAGCAAGGCAGAAATACGCTCTCCATCGGTCTTCGCTATTCAACTATTAATGGACACTGGCTAAGCGCCGATAAATTTCAGCCAAGCAGCTCCAATGCGTTATTTATGTAGAACTCAGACTTCCAGTCATTCTGTCTTTTTTTTTTTCTTTATTTAATGAATCTTTATCCAATAATCGAATTCAATCAAACCGGGACTCTTTCTCGTTTGATTATTTTTTCTTTTATTTTATGAAGTCGCATAGAGACGCTGGTCCAAGTTCCCCCGAATTTCAACACGTAGACGGGTCTTCTAGAAAAGACCCACGTCTTCAATCCCGTTTTCCACTTTTCTTTTCTCTCTCTCTCTCTCTCTCTCTCCTCCCCTTCGGTCTCTCTCGGTCTTCCTCTCTGTTAGCCATATGAACCCTCGTAGTGCCGGCTCGAGAAGCTCTTGCGCACCTTAAGTACAGAGTCTTGGTCCAACCCTGCGGGTCTCCGTTCTGGGTTTAGAGCTTCACACCACTAGCCGCGGTGGAGTTGGAGCGTCCATTAAATCCACGACGACAACGACAACGACGGCGAATACGAAGACAAGGAGACACTCGAAACATGCCGGTGCAGCACTACCGGAAGCTACAGGAACAGAGCAAAGCACATTCCATCCTCGACTCGAGCCAGTTCCAGTTCAAGAACCGACAACGCAGCAGCCACAGTATCGTCAAATTTTCACGGTCCTCTCTTTCTCTCTTCCTCCATGTCCTGTTTCTTCAACATCTCTCTTCTCCCACGTCCTTTATCTACCCCCTTGCCGCGCTCGGTTATATGACCCCTATATTGATCCACGAGAATCTCTGTGTGCTATTCTACTCTCAATCTTTCATACCGCCCTATATACCTCATCATGTCGAATCATCGCGTCTCTTATTCAAAATTGCCACTCATTTCCAATCCATCATCCGGAATATGAAATAACAGTGAACGATTGTTTTCTTCTTCTACAACCACCACATCCTGATAGATTTTTCTCCATGCCCAAAAGGAACTGCTTGACGTAGACTTCATCGGTTTAGAACAATATCATATTCAAAGCAAATATTTTTCTTCACAATCATTCATGCAGGCAAATCGACCCAAGACGATCGAATTTTTATTTTGGAATAAAGTCACTCGCTGCCTCCTGGAGAATGGATCGTGTCTCTCAAAGCACAACAACACTCAGCCTCATTGTCGCTCTTTTCACTATTTCAATCATCATGAATGCTTCGTCTTTTCAGACAGACTTTTGAGAATCTACTTAGCGTCGTATCGGGTAAACATGACAATCGGTTATTCAGCTGGGTACGGAACATTTGAGGCAAAGCTCTCGTCGAGTGGTGAAAAGTAAAAGGTAGTTATGTCTTGAATTTCACAATAATAGTCTTAATCATAGTATCCCGTGGTAATGATAAGTCCTCCTCGAACTTTCTCCGGGATACAAGTATCCTGGGGCCAAAAAGGAAGAAAATAAGTCATTGGAGTCCTCACTTTCGTTTAAATGTTCCAGCATTTCGTGGACTAATTAATTTGGATGGAAATAGAATGCCAGATTGTTTTTGAGTTCGGGTACACGCCGATAGACAATATTCTGGCTGGGCTACGACCTCGTATAGCAGAAAATTATTAATCAATAGGAAAACTGGTGAAAAAGGCGGAATACCAAAAGTGTATGCAAATAGAAAATTGAAAAAGATGGAAATCAATTGTTTTATCAATAGATTCCATAGTTGACTTTCTGCTAGCCCACATGACCATTTTATTCGGTGCTTCAGTTTCGCTACGAATTTCCTGTTTTTCATTCTATGATTCTATTATTTCGTTTTATTGTCTTTTTTTTTTAACATATCGTGACCACTCGGGCCATTGATCCGGGCAATGCCCAGCGATCCAGAAACTCTGACGCCCATATGTGTGTGATTCATCACGACACTACGAATTGACTTTCGGCTTTATATGCATTCACTTTTTATTTTTCCGTGCGTTTTTTTTTCTCTGATCGTTATGCTTTTTTTTTTCGCATTCCCCAATCTAGTTGACGTTTATTTATGATTCGATGGGAGCGGAAAAAATGTGTCGATCAACGTATAAACTCGCCCGGACAGATGCCTCCGTTTTTGTCTGTATGATTTTGCTCTGCTGCTATGATACGTTATTTCAGAACAGTATCACTGATTCATCGTCGGAATTTCATTGTTCATTTTTTTTCCATCAAACGGACGGACAAGTTTCGTCATAAATATATCCATGCTCCGAGTTGGTCAGTTTGCCTCGTTGCTTTATTTACTTTTTTTTATTTTTTTTTTTTTTCCATTATCCAGATGCGCATTATTTTCGCGTGGATATGTGCTTTTTATTTGCGCTCTTTTTATGTATTCCTGGCACGGACAGCACCCAGCCGTTGGTATACTTTGCAAAGATATTTTACCGCCAAGTGTCCGCTGTACTCGAACGCCAATAAAAATAAGTATATGCACCAAGTAATGGATGAAAAGCAAACAAGGTAACCTAATCGAAAGTTTATTGAGGAACAACATCCGTCTGAGAACTCCATACATTTCCATGGGATTCTCATATGATAATGCAAATAAATATGAGCTCGAATAAATTATGAGATCGTGCCATACGATATGAAAAAGTTGATTCTCTATTGATTTATCCTTGTTGTTGATATTTTCATTTTTTATCTCGATCCTTTACCTCGCGGCCCTCCCGATTCCTTCATGAGGGTTTTTTCGCCCTCGTAGGTAGATAGTCCTCAGCTTCGGGGATTCGATCCTTTTTCCTGTCAGCTGCAGCTGAATTTTAAATCAATGATAACAACTTCACCGACCCCTCTGCTGCCTGTGACACTCTTGAAACCGAGATATCCTTAAAAAAAAAGTCATGTGATGGCCCAACAGAATATGTGTTCGCATGAAAAGTATGCCACACCAAAATCATGAAATTTGCAAGTACAAAAAACTTTTAACAACCGCAGTGACCATTGCAAAAGTCTTTGGCAAACGGTATGATGAGATTCGGTCCTGGTAACTGCGTTCGAAGTCCTTCTCATCCGAATGTCAATTAAAACGGTGAATCGTTTCCATCGGCATTTATAGACCGCCGCTCTCGAAACACATTACAATTTGGCCATCCACCAATTTCACGCGACTCCACCATCGCTTTTCGTTATAAAAGCTTCTATAAAACTTTTTGATAATCGCTTGAATAATGGACTTTTATACCTTTCATGGTCTTGTACATTCGTCACTCGCACCAACAGCGTCGATCAAATGAAAAATCGATCTTAACCAAGTCCACTAACTCGGAAACCGAACATCGCACTCCCCTGCGGTCTGATTCCAATGATACAGATTTAAAATAAACGGAGAAAAATGAATTTCAGTACGTGTCGTAATAAAACACTTCATGCCAATCAATTTATCGTCACCGATGAGATAAACATAAGAACGTTTGTTGAATCAATTCATTCGCTTCATTTCAATTAAAAATCTCGATAAAACATCACGTGATGGTCCCGCAATGTTACGAGTCTTTCGAAACGAGATCATTTTCTTCGAGATGAGACAATTTTTAAAGAAAGTAATAAAATATATGTCGTAGTGGGGATTAGTTCTCTACTTCATTAATTTAATCCCTGCTGGCAGAGTTTTAATTAACACGCAATTTTAATAAGAAATTATGTCCGACTAAGAATGCAGTCGACTGTGTCTTGGTGCGTGCGGAGTAATCTACCAACAGGCTTTCACGCGATGGAATAACACGAGGCTGTTACGAGTCAGATAGCATTGCCGAGGCTTTGAAAAATAATGAAAAAAATGAAACTTGTGACGTTTGTAAATTTGAGTAACTCGATTGTCTAGAATCGTGAAGAAATCTTTTATGATAGGAAGACATTTCTATCACAATGTAAATTCAATCATAAAGTTGCTATCGTTCGGAAATAAATAAACAAGCTTCTGGACAAGGCTCCGTGCGTTGATCTCGTGTATACAGTTGGAAAACGAGGGCACAAAGAGTCCTAAGTAAGCACGAGGCGGTTCAGCGGTTGGCTGTTTTTCTTGAGCCTCCCTGAGACTCCTGGTTCGAACGGAAGGAGAGGAGGATCAGGAAGAAGGGCGAAGAAACAAGGCTCGAAGATGGAAAGGAGATGCAACGGTTTTTCGGTGGAAGTACTCCGTTAGGTAAATATCTTTTCCGTGCTAACGGCCGTAGCGACTCTTTTCATCATTCTCAACCTGACAACCCGACTTTCTCGCTCCACTATTTCTTCCAACTTTTCAGCTATTGTTATTGAAGAAATACACATATATTTGGTCCACAGTATCTCGGTTCAAAACAGAGGGGAGAACAAACCAGAACAGCTTTACTTCACATCCGTTTCTTCCTTTGGGCATTTGCTGAGAAAGGGTGCGAGCAGGGAACCCCCTCCTGGATTCCTCTGTGTGTTCTGCCCTCCCATGTAATCCTTCGCTTTTACTACCTTGACAATCCTTTAACAACAGGAGCGAGTTCGTGATTTTGGGAATAGAAGACACATTAGCTTGATTTTCCCAAAACACGTAGTTCCGGTTAATCTCAACCTTTTAACTTTTATTACGTTTTCATTCGATTATTCATTTCCTTCCTCATTTATTATTTATTTCCTCATGCAATTTACTAATAATTTTTTTTTTTCCATAATACTTCGCGAGTCGCAGTTCGGAAAAGTGCGTATGTTCGAAAATGTTTTTAGAAGCATTGCTATCGAGGCATCATAATTGCAAGTTTTTATTTTCGTAAAAATTGAGCATTGCCATGTTTTGGAGCGACTAAAATGAACAAGTTTGAAATAACGAGAGAGGGTGGTCGCTTCAAAGTAGAATGGAAAAGAAGAGCGAGGACGGTGGACGAGTTGCTTTTTGGAGAATTTAACGAGAGATAGGATGTGCAAAAAAATTTCATTGAACGACAGAACGAAACGCAGTGGCAGCCAGAAAGTACCTGTTGTTAGGATGAGCTCGTGTTTTCTTTACTTTTCCGAGTTTTTTCTTTGTTTTACCGCAAACGAGTATCACGAGAACGCGAGTAGAGAATGGGAATGGACGCGCGGTCAAAAGAGAAAAAGAAGGAGTACAGAGAACGAATTAACTTTTGGCCTGGTACGCCCGTCTGGATTACGAAAATTTTGCTAGCTCTACCGGATGCTCCGGTTGTCACTCCGAGACCGCTCGCGACCTTCCTGCTTTTACATCCCAGATAAACTCCTTGCCTTCTTTTTCCTGGGCGCTTTAAAAAATGTCAGCCAAATTGCGAGCGTGCGCGCGTCCCTCATATACTCACACTAAACACTTATTATTTCTGTGTATAGTTGCTCCAAAGTATATTACACAAAAAAGTAATTAAGCATGATAAATCGAGTACGATTCTGTCTTTTCAGCCTTTAATCTTTGCGCTATTTCTCAACTGAGAATCTTCGGAATCCTTGCCAATTAATACTCCGAATACACACTGGGTCAATTTGACCCGAAAAATATTCTGTCACCGATCGTTCGGCATTTAATGCGGCAACAGATATTTCGCGAATAAAGGATCGTTCGGGCGGTTCTTGGCCCGGGTGCGTTATGCGTAACAAGTGAAATTCGAGACCGGAAGATCGAAAGTAGGTTAGCGCACACACTCGACGCGATTGTATATCGATGCGTTTTACTGAGCTCAGGAATAGCCTCAATCCGAAAGCCACGCCGTACATAATAAATGGATATATCGAGCATAATTAATGGGAGATGATTAATATGATCAGAATGATTATAATCATTTTGATCGTTATTTGATTTGAAGTTTGAATGAACCATTTAGAGAGGAAATAATATACACGTAGCACTTTCAAGTTCTCATTTTTGAAAAAGTTATAGTTATATAGTTTTATTATTAATATTAGTAATTAATTATATGGCAAATGTTTATGAAACGAAAGAAAATTATTTGCCACATTCTCTCTCAATTAATTATATTTCACGAAGAGTTTGATTCCGAGGCGACTTGTTTGAGGAATTAACACATTTTCACCGTGCCCAAAACGGACCAACGATGTTTAATTCAATTAAAAGCGGGGGAAATTGTATTTTTAACGTGGAAAATGTTCAACTGGCCGAGCACACGTGGCGGGCAGACATTGGTTCACTCTGGGCATTATAAATCTCCACGACGTATATTTGTACAAATAAATAACAACCTCTACAATAAAATATATGTTAATATTGTCATTTTTATTGTTTTTGTAACTTTTGTTCGTTGCATGCGTAACGAATATCATTCTAACCGGAGAAATAGTTGAGCTTGTTTTTAGTAAAGAAGATACAAAAGCGCATGAAAAATACTCATCAGTCCAAATGAAGCAGGAAAATAAAAGCGTACGCGAGGTTTTATTGTCTCGTTTCTTTTTTATCTCGAGCTTTTTCTCACATCTCTTGGATGAGTGTGTAATAACGTGCGTACTCTTCATCTTTTTCTGCCACCCTTTCGAGCAATAGCTACATACTAAATTGCTGAAGTGCATTATAACAGCAGACACCCACGAAAATTTACATACACTAGTATTTATAGGGGATATTCCATGCGAAGAAAAAATAGGTTTGATCGAGAGAAGCTTAATGGGAAAGTGCAAGACGTGCGTCATGGATTTTAGGGTCTATGAATATTCGGTATTGAGTTCAATCCGTTGTTTTTATTCAATGAATGAATTTTTTGATTTATCCATTAGAGTAATATGAAACGTCGGCAAACTAGCAGTCGCTACGGCCGCTCGAACTCAGTTTATTTGACGTTTACATAATTCATTCAGTCTCTGGCTGAAGTGCAGAAAAATTGGGAAGCCTCTCATAGCATGTAGCTTGAAAAATGGGTTATTCTACTTGAAATTCCTCATGTACGTACGTATTTCTGTATGTATATAAAATAAATGCGATCTCACTCGACACGCCCAATTTTCATGGACAGAAATAGTGGGAGAGCGAGTAAGAGGGAGGCATATATAGAATATTACCATTGCAAATAGCAGTAGTAAACACTGAAAGGTCATAAATATTAATAAAGGTCTGTTTCTACTCTGAGGTCCTTTCGAGAGCTCCGTCTCTTCCGTTTCCTCTTGCTCAGTTTCTCTTTTTCCTTCTCATTCTCCTCCTCTGCTCTTGTCTTTGGTGCTCGTTGCTCTTATCTCCACTCGCTTCCTCATTCTGCTAGGCGTTTCGTCACGAGAGAGCACTGCTCCTGTCTGGCACCAAGAGAGTTTTCTCTTTCGCTAATATCTCCCAGCGTCTTCAACCCTTTTCAAGTACTGCCGACTCAACCTTTCCTCGCGTAATGATCTTCAAATGAGGCTCATTTTTTTCTTCATTTTCTCGATCGCCATGGAAGCAGCCGGTTCGTTTCAGTATTTCTCTATCGAATCAAATAATTCAACGATCAATAAACATTCCCATAAACATCGAAGATATTTATGTCAAATTTTCCAGTTAACTTGTCAACATCCCAAGTGGCCATGTTTGTTGATTATAAATCTTGTTTGATCTGCATTGCATCATAATCCATGTGAATATAATTATGTCTGAAAAAATGAGGTTTCAATATTACGCAAGGCATTATTACTGTAATATAATAATGTTTTAATACCGCGCGTCTATGCAAAACTTAATAATGTACATTTTTGCATGTGATTCGTTTTCTCTCGTCTGTTCATGCACTCGTGTACGTATAAGTGTCTTAGAGACTTGCTACTCTTTCTCAATTTACAACGCACCTGCTGCGATACACACGCGATAATCTTACCGCGAACGCCTCGAGGATCATCAACCGCCAACTCATGAGCTCACGTTCACTTCGTGGATTCCCTCTGCGGTTCGGCTGATCATACTTCGGACGTGTCTTTCGGGCGAGAGGCATATTGAGCATAGAAATTTGAGAGGTCGCAATATATATAGCACGACACAGGGAATTCCAGAGTAAATGGAACATTTGTGTGGATCATTATATTAATTTTATTAATTATGATTCATTCCATGATTTTTATTTGTATTTTTTATTTCAACGCATGAAAACAGTGAATTACATAATTTCCATTTTTTGATTGTTGGTTTTAATTAGTTTTATTAAATGAGGCGTTGAAAATGATAAGTAGGGAAAATTCTACGTGCAGAGATTTTTGTTGTTGTATTATTTATAGATGAGTTACTGATAAAAATGTGTTTGACAAGATGAAATGTGAATGGCATGGAGAAGCGAGATGGATAGATAGTCGGTGTTCGGTCTCTCCGCTGGCTCGTGAAAGCAGAAGCAAAAGGGAATCTCTCTGGGTCTCGGTTTACGGCCGATAACTGAGACGACGCGAGAGCCTCGCTGGCTTTAAAAATCCATATTGATGAATCGTCAAGAGTGAGAGAGAAGTGGAAAAAAAGGTGTCTCTAAAGATCCGAGAAGCGAGAGAGGAAGAACATGTGCGAGAGAGAGAGAGAGATAGAGGGCCAACGAGAGATCCGCGTGAGAGGCGGACATGAAAGTCTCCCAAAAATATTGTTCCCAGCAACAGCCTAAAGGAGTTTGGTCCAGTGCGAGAGTGGTCAAGAGAGGCACGACATTTTAAACATCGGGCGGCGACTCACTGGCCGATTAGTTAGTTCGAGTTCGTGTCCCGAAATGGCAAGATGAGGCTCATTTATGAATAGTCTTACTATTATTTTGTTATTTGAATTATTATTTTGAGAAAATCGTCGATTAGTGTAAGAAATATTTTAACTTCGTGGCCAGAACGACACGGGATGGCTATTACGTGTTCGTCAACGTCACCCATCAATTAATTCCATTCGTGTTAATCGTCAGTATTTTGTTTTTTTTTCCGAACAATAAAATCGGTAGTGTTCTTCGTTCAAGTTCAACGAAATGTTTTTCGTAAATTACGTAAGTATCAATGAAAAATAAAAAATCAGTTAAATTCTGCTCAATTCATCATATTCTACTCGATCATCACCTCAAATGTAAATAGTATATTCATGAGTTTACCGAGTGGAGTACCTAATCGCATAATTGACGAGCTCTACCCGCTGTCCGTGTATACTTTCATACATACGTACATAATTAGAATTGTATCGATGATATCTAGCAGTGAATAACCCCACTCTCAAATCTCTGGAGATTAAATAACGAGGGAGTGAGAGAGGGAGAAGAAAACGATGAGAAAGAGTGAGAACTAGGAGGAGAGAAAGAGAAGGGAGTAGTTCCGAGGCTGGTTAATTAATAACATTCGTGGATTTGCAATCAGTCAATAATGGCAAATGTCAACAAGGATTGAGCATGGAGAGTGAGAAATAGTCTCGAAATTAATGTGGTCATCGGACACATGGAAATATACACGTACAAACTCTGTTGTGTCTCATCGATCGCATGTATCGAATACAAAACAATGATTATTCTCGATAGACCTGACAACGTATTTGACTCGATATCTCCTCCATATTTATACAATACATACATCAACCCACGCTCCAACTCTCTCGTCCAACACAGTCTCCCCCGTCCATTACGTTCTCTCTCCACTCTCATCTGTTACTTCCTCTCCTTCTCTCTCTCTCTCTCTCTCTCTCTCTCTACTCCTGACAATCCTTTCTCTTGTACTCTCTCCCTTTACCTCGATTTTTTCGGTAATTTCAGGCATTTCGATAAATTTTTGTTGCTCATTATCATTAACACACGGAGAGAAAAATTTGCGTTGCTACAGCTTACACCACGCTACTGGTACAAATTTTCTTTGTTAATATAGTGACAACAAATTTGTTTGCTACTCCAACAAAAGTTTTATGTCAAATGTGATCTGCTGCAGGAGCAAAGAACTGTTGCTCCCGTAGCATGCGCACAAATGTTCCTCGAACAGCAACAAAGTGTTACAGCAGCAAAGACATTTGTTGGACGAGCAAACGCATTTGCTGGACGAGCGAATCATATTTGCTGGACGAACAAATTATTTTTGCTCCAGCGACACGGCATTTGCTACTCCGACAAATCTGGCGTCGATTTGCATTTTTTGTTCTTGTAGCAAATATTATTTTGCTACTATAAGGAAAATTATGCTACGGGTGCCTAAGGCTTTGCTGTTGTAACTAAAAGACGATTAGCAAAGCATCTTTTGCTGTTACAACATTCCCATTTCTCTCCGTGCAACATTACATGCATCACGAAATGGGTAATTCAACTCCGTAAAATATTGTAAATGCGCTGGCAAATTTATTTGCTCTGAAAATTTATTTAGGACTCCAAGGACCGGTTCAGGAATCGAATTATCAATAAACGAACAATCGGTCTCTCTCTTTGGCTTCCTCAGCAGACAGACGAAATGATTTTCGGTTTTTAATAGATAGGAACGTTTCAAGCTCGTAAATTTAAGAAAAATCTGCACTTTTTCGTTATTTTTGGACTCTCTTTAGTTATGAAGACGTCGCTGCTCATATGGCGTCAAAAAATAGATCGTACGATGTTCGGATTAACATATCAAAGCCGAACGTGTTTTGTTAATGAAGTTGCATCGCGTTCGTCAGGATTATCCGCGCTTGGCAGAATTTTTTTAACAAGCGTGTAATAAAAATCGATTTTTCTCTTTATTCTCAACGGTGCAGCTTTATCCGTGGGTCCAGTAAATTAGAGAAATGACTTTCCAATTCGGAAATTGCTCCGCTGTCCTCTGCAAACATGCAACACGCGCTAGATACGTTTTTTTCGCTTTCAATCGTATAAACTACACGTTATGTATATTTGTTTCAACTTGCGTTTCTTTCGCGTCACTGCGCGGCTGTAAAAAGTTCAATTTCCATGGAACGAAGAATTTCGTTTCATTGGGACGCCCCGTTGCAGAAGTTTCTCGTTTAATCCTCGTTACAATACGCGCTAACAACTTGTTCCCCTACAAGTTTCATGTTTGTTTCGAGAGTTTGTCTATTACGAACTCAATTCGAAGATTCTCGTGGAGGCCGATCTATCCTGCTGCATTAGGATACGAATTTCGTTATGCATTACACTCGTATAAAACACTATATTCGTCTTTATGGGCAAACACATGGGTTTTGGTCGCGCATCAGACTATTTTTTCAATCAATTTTTACGACTATTTTTTAGTTTTTTTCTTTAATCAATTTAGCCTCATCCACACTGTCCCAAATTGTTACGTATGACGGTAGAAAAGGTCGTATAATAGGTGCAACGAAGCAGTCGCTATACATAGGTTTCAAGGTGTTTTAAGGGGCGGGGGCTCGGTAGCCGATCCGTTAATTCACCGGACGACATCAGAGTTATCCCGAGTGTTATCTGGATGGGCATAACCATAGTGAATAGGTCCGCTGAGACAGTGGGAAACAGGGAGGAGGGAAAATTCACAGTTGCACGGAAACTATATAATTGCGCGTCCGTTATCCACACCGTTATTCCGAGGGTGTGTTTCTCCGATGATAATGGGCTTCTCCGTGGCATTTTCCGATTGAGCTCATTTGGCCTCAACTCGCTTTGCATCTCGACCACTCGACCGTTTTCATTTTCACACCGAGGCAGCAAAATATCCGTATTTCTCGCCCTCACTACCTCATTCCCAGGCTGCTTTCTTCACTCCTCTCGCAACGTCGACTTGTCGTGAATCATGAATTCACAAATCCTTCAACTCCTCTGAATATCTATAGAATTTATATCTATATATATAATTCCTTGATGAAACGGTCTTCCCATTAACGTGGACAATAATTTACGACGACTTTTTCCCACCAGGCGATTTATTCGATCTTTTCTGCTGCAGAATCCTGTTTACTCACTTTCGGCAGCGCCGAAATCCAATCTCTTGAGTTCTACTTTCGAGCGTCATATTTTTTTTGTTTTCCATGAACATCGTTAGTGAAATTGGAATCGTGATACGTTTATATATGTCTTTTTTTTCATGCCTTTCCACCTGGTTCATTCGGAGGCAGTCGATTTCGAAAAATTCCCCGCCAATTATTCATTCGATCGTCGAGTTATTAAAACATTGTACGGCGTTCATCGTGGAGAATGTTAGAGGATCGTTTGACAATTAATTACATTTCCCGATGCAAACTTTCTTAAGAGCCAAAGGCGAAAAATGACATTCAAATGTCCCAGCGTGAAAGTTTAAAATATCTTTTTTATTTCGTGGGTGTAATAAAAACAACACGGCGAAAAGTAGCGTAGTAGGTGATACTCGAAAAACGACTTTCTCCTAAACTTGAGGTTTCGAAAGGAGGAGTTTTTCTCGACATTGCTCAAAAATATACGTGAGAACTTCGGTCTCGATTAAATCGCTGAATGCAATATAACGATAGTGAGTATTGTTGCATTTGTCGCGAATAAAATGGGCCAAAAGTAACGATTAATTAATGTATCGGTTAATCACTGAAGATGACGAAAGAAATAATGGAGCAAATTAATTGGGACAATATTTTTACTAACTAACCGGGTAGCTCTTAATCCAACGTTATTTTTTGATGTTTTTTTGCGATCGTGTGCTCTGTTTTCTTTTTACTATTCGGTAGCTCCATCGTCATTAGCGAAATCGGGTTTTCGATTTTTCTTTCTTGCCCTCATAGTTTTTTCTCCATGGCAAATATACATAGGGAGAGAAACGCGGAGAGAGAAAGAGGGATGCATAAAAACATATGTATACATGGATAGGGGAATGAGAAAACATACGCCCCCATCGTTGGTATTTTATGTGTTCACCTCAGTGTGTATCTACGTGGTTTAAACTAACGATGCCCGATTATTCTAGGCAACGCTGTACCTCCTGATAACGTATCACTGGCACGCCAGTTGGGCCGTTTCAACATGGCCTTCAGGAGGGCCCGGTATCGCGGCTGAAGTGAATGGATCGCCGACGGACGCTTGGCTGAACATACCCGTTGTTAAACGTTCCTCTAATCAGGCAGAGCTCGCTAACGAACTGCCGTTGCCGGGGCGTCCCGTTGGTACGAGGAGCAGCAGCAGCAGTAGCGTCGTCGTCGTCGTCGGTGACGCCGATAGCCCGGGCAAACTCGTTGAATATCTCGCGGTCGGTCCTTCCGAACGAACGCATCGAGAATACGCAAATCGTACGGGAGAAAAATATCTGAAAGCGATCATTCCCACGGAGGCTTCGAAGGAAATGATGATTGAGCAGGTTTCCCATCGTCCCAACGACAGCACTGAATCACCCGAGTGGCAACCAACCAGCACGAAGAATGAGACAGAGAAGAGGCTGAGAAAAGAAGAGAAAAAGATAAAACGTTTTCCAATTGTAAGAAAATCGTTCTTCTCAGCCAAAGAATTAGCTGCGATGAATGAATTAATCGGAAGGATGAACTCGCCGAGCATAATCAGGCCGTGGATGTTCACAGCCGCTCGTTCGTTTGATTACGAACGAGCCTCCATGAAAAGCCATCGGAAAGCCCAACACCGGAACGATCCGAATCGACCGAATATTAATTCAGCTTCCAGCGAAGTTACCGACTCGGAGAATGTCCAGGAAAAAATGAGTCGCATTAACGGAAGCGCGATCAACGTCAATCTTCACATGACACAGGATAAGCCACAGACCTCTCCATCCAGAAGAAGAAGACAGGCGGCTCTCCTCGATGCTGCGAAGATCAATAATTCGAAGCTTGAATCTCGCAGATCCAACGCAAATGATTATAAGACGACGTCGGATTATGACGCCCGAACACTGCCCAACGGCACGCCGTTGTTATCCTCTTCGGAATCCCTTAAATACTCCAGGCCCGAAGATGACGGAAACAAACCAAGTGTCATAAGTTCAGGCACTACGACTCCCCTCGGCGTTACGAAACTTTTGGACTCCTCGAGGCTTCATCAACAATCCAGAAACACAAAGCCCCGAACGATTGTACAACATCTCCGTGGTAGTGCTATTACCAGGCAAACTCGAGGCTACAACAATTCTCCGAGATTATCGAGATCTCAAGACTTTTACGAGGCTCAATTCAGACCCGTTGAACCGCGTTTTTCCACCCGACCACTTCTCACAGATCCGCGATATCGCAGACCATCGATTTACCAACAATTTGATCATTTTCCAAAATCCAACCCAAATCCCAACCAACTGAGGTTCATACCGTTTCAGAATTATTATGCAAAAAATACCAAGTCTTTCGGATCTCAAGACGCAACCGACGGTGCGATGAACGATGTCGTCAATCTCCCTCAGAGCGACCAATTGACCCAAACAAATATCGCTAATCTTTCGAGATTCGACGTCGAACAAATCGACAATTTGCGAAAAAGTCTGACCGGCGTTTTCGACCGACATTTTTCACCTGCTCCAGTTAACATATTGCCAAATGTCAGAGCAATTTTGCCGAAGCAGGTTTTCGTCGCCCCGCCCAGATTGATATACGACACGAAAGTCTTACCAGCCCCCTTCTCCTTGCAAAACTTTTTCCAAAATCACAACAATGTCCTTGACGCCAAAGAGGGTCCTAATGAAAATATTAACGACAGCTCATCGCACCTGAGTAACGAAGTATTCAATGGGCAAGAATTCAACATCAATTCGGAGACAAGACCAAGTAAGATTAATAATGCACTTTTCCTTATTACTCAGTCGATGAAAAATGATGAGAATTGTCTGTTCACCGACGCTTTTGAATCTCATACCTACTACATTACTAAGTCGAGACGCTATATGCATTTATTTGGCAAATCTTGGAATAATTTTCAAAGACAATAAGTAAAATTGGATGTCAACAAAATTTGGTAACTGACTTTATTGACGAATCGATGCAGCTGCATGCTCGGTGGAGCCTCAATCCTAACGAAATGAAAATGAAAAACTTGGGGATCGATGCTTGGTGACAGAAAAGACAGTTTAAGTTATTCCATCGGTGATTTTTCAGCAATTCCCGTGAGAGAAGATTCGGAAGAGTCAGTCACGAGCTCGAAAAAGTTGGTAACGCCTTCGCCAGGGAGGACGAGCCAAGATTCGTTTGGAGTGAATCAGCCGGAGGTGCCGTTGGTTTCCACCCTCTCGGACGAAGTATATCGAGTTAGAGGGCTCGAGGAGATGGAAAATCCATCGAGAGTAGCCGAGTACGAGACGCTTCAACGTGACAAGGATGAACCACGAGTGAATCACAAGTCACCGAGTGAAACGGGTGTGAAGGATCATCCTGGCAACATACGATCGAGTTATGACAACTTTGGAAGCACGTATGCGAGCAAGGACCAAACTGGAACGGGAAATGTCGATCATTCCCCAGTTATCGTAGCTATCAATGATGAATACCCGAATCACCAGAATACGAAACATCCTGGTGTGTCGAGGATCGAGTCGAGTGTGCGAATTCCAACCACACAGATGCGCGCCAAACAGAGTGACGATAATTACGACAGAGGCAGTAACAAGTGGCGAGGAAATGACGATAATAATCATGTGAGTTTTATGTCATTCTTCTCTATATCGCATTCATATTTCCACTTTGATTTTCCATTCGTTATATCAAACTGGAATATTCTCCGAGAGACAGAATTTCCATGAATATACGAACTCTCGACGTAAACAACAAATCGATTATGCTAATGGAGATTCTTTTTCCAGCCTCGTTACGTCGCCAAGTACTCTTTTGGCTATCTCGTTGATGATAACGATTCGCGAAACGATTTTGGCCACGAGGAGATGCGGGACGAGGGCATAACCAAGGGACGTTATCATGTCAGGTTACCGGATGGTAGAATACAAAAGGTCAATTATCAAGTGGACGAGAACGGTTATCGTGCTGTCGTGTCTTATCAGCAAGACCCTACGCGATAATCCAAATTTTTACCTCTTGTACAACACACAAAAAATAAGATTGCAAAGTCCAAAAATGTCCAATGTCGATTGATTGATTGGCTGAGTGTGAAAAAGTGCGAAGTTCCACTTTTACTGGTGCCATTTCATGAGAGGCCATAGGTCCTTGTACAACGTATTGCTAGATCAGGCGTTATCGATTGAGAAATGTGGAAAATAGCAAAAAAATCAGAACTAATAAAATCAAGGAGAAAGCAATCATTGAAATTAATGCGGGATAATTGTTTTGTTCAGCAGCGACTGTAATTACGACTTTGATCTAAATATTGTGTCTTTCGAAATAGCAGCACTTAAGTGTACGCAGTGAGAGTATTCCAGCAAACAAGATCCTCCTGTCTCACAAATTTCAAGACACTTCGTACCTGCAAGTTTGTGTATACGTTGGGTCGGAGTAGACTCGTAAATCTTTCTCTGTTCATCGCACGCGTACGCATTAATGAAGTGCGAATGAGAAGAAAAAAAACGGTAAAATAGATAAAAACGATGAAGAGGAGCTCGGCAATGAGTGCGAATTTCTTGTTGTACCGCGTGGTATGGGGCCCATTTCGTAATTCACGTAACAACGAACGCGCTCAGGATTCGCTGGAGAATCTCTCGCTCGAGTGCTGTCGTTTACGTCTACTTTTTCGCTTTCCCGTGGGAAGGAACGAACCGAATGTAGACGAGCAAAATAACGATGACGTATATGTATATACCAAGACGCGAAGCAATATTTATACATGAGCATTTATATACATATAGCTAAGCAGAAGACTGGAGGCAATTTTATCATATTTTTCCATACACCAACTTTTGCCTCGAAAGAGAAAAATGAAATGAGAAAAATATAAAATTTTTTACATCCTATGATCTCGTATCATTCAACTGACAAGCATAAAAGCTAAATATTTTTTTTATGGTCAAACAAAGACCACGGAGACTCTTTGTATTCGGCTCGACTTCATATTTTTATTTCTGTTGTCTATGGGAAATGTACGACCTAAAACTATTTTATTTTTCGACAAGCTCCTATATTTATTATTTTTATTTGACATTGATCTGTGTATGGTGATGTTCAATACTCTTCGTTTCGTTCATGAATGTGTGTTTCAATGTGTAATCGAGTATTTAGAATTTCGATACTAATAAAAACGTTTGTATTAAAAATGGAAAAAATTTTCATGTTATTTTCTCGAAAATTGAAGGAAAAATTTATTTTCCGGTCAACCAATGGTGAGTAAATGAAAAAAATGAATAAACAGCGGGAGATATTGATTATTTCCGTCGAAAACGTTAATCCTCGAAATCCTTAGAACGAGGAATCTTGAATAGAATATGGTTGAGAATTTGTCGTGACACATGATGAGAATAAATAAAACTAAAGTGGAGTTTGTCGATGCGAGAACGATCACCGAGAAGCCATGCAGTGTTGCAACGACTTCCCCATGTTGTAAGATTTCCCCAGTCCTTTTTTACACTCCAACTTCCAACTAACTGCGTGAAATCTCATTAAGTTGCCAACATCGTGCCCTATTATTATTATTGTTATTATTACAAAATTAATTACACGATCTACTTTGATCTTTGAGCTCGGACGAAACAATCAATTGATTAACAAACTCGGAAATCTGATGAAAGAAAAAAAACATAACCAATCCATGGCAGTTTTTAAAAAATTGAATGAAAAATGTTCCATATTTTTTGTTCAATATTCATATGGGGCCAACAAGAGCTTGGTCGATCTTCCACACCATGCACGCTCGTATACGTGCATCGATGTTTTTCCAAATATTGACGATTCATTTCGAAAATTTATTACATCGCAGTTGGTACGTCGAAATTTTGGAAGAAAAACGAGCACAGGGAATAGGAAAACACAAAGCTGCATATTTACTCAGAAAATTCGTACGTTTTCCATATCTCTATTTACACATATATGAACATACAAAAATGTATACGAGTCGTGTATATATCTTTGCATGATTCGCGCGGGAGAATTACATGTCCGCATCTCTGGAGAGCAGAGAGAGAGAGAGAGGGAGTCGCTGGGTACGAGGTTTTCATCTGTAACGAATAGAACGTGATGGTGAATCTTCTCCTCTACCTCTTCCCCTTTCACCCATCTGAAAGGATAAGGGAAGTGCGGAGAGCGCGCAGAATTGTTATGAAACATAGGGGAACACATACACAGTCTTTATCTCATTTTGTTACATATATACATAAACAAATATTCACATATGTATATATAATATACATATATATGTATAATTTAATGTAGTTATATACGGCAGGTAGTAGCAAATGTACATGGCTACTCTGCGCGTTGTTTCTCGGCCTCGTAACTAGAGAAATTAGTTAGGAGATCCCTCGCGTGAGCTGACGAGCTTCCCTAGATACAAATATACCTGCAGTACAGATATCCAAGTACTAGCATCCCTCCTTCCCATTCTCGTAGGTTCTTGGCCTCAGCCTCGAGTCTCTATACATGTATAGAAATATATTTAAATTATAAATGTATATAATCTCCATGTACGTTTCGGTATATACATATATGTACACGTTTATGGCTTGCAAATTGTTTAATCTTGTGGATTCGATGAAGGACTTGTCTGAAGCGAAGGAGGAGGCTTGAGATTACACTCAGTACTTGGCCAGTTTACAACAGCAGGAATATTAATGAAGCTCGACAATATCGCGCTCATTACGGAGATCATTAGCACGATTAATATGTATTATGTCGGATCAACTTTAATTATTATTCATTTATCAAAAGTCTACCATAGCCGAATCGCTAAACATCTCAAACCCATCAAGATTAAACAATATCTATGAATCACAGAGCAAAGCCTTTTTTTTAATGCACCTTTAATTATGCGATCATAATTGAATTCGCGTATACCAAGTTGCTCGAGTTCTCATTGTCATTTAAAAAAATGAGGAAAAAAATAGTTTTTTCATCTCGAGAAACGAGAGTTTCGAACTAATGCGAACTGTTCTGCGGTAATAGAGCTCAACTCCGAGTCGATTGAGAATTATTTCATTCGGAGCACATTGGACTTCTCGACGGTAAGATCTCGCAAAAGTGCCCTTCGCTGTCAAGTTTGTGAACAGGACATTAATAGAGGTCAAAGTTATATTCCAATCATTGATCTCGTCTATTATATTAGGTATATACTTATATGACGCTCGTACAGAAAGTCATATTTATATATATTTCTGCAGGAAAGTGAACAATCCTCATATTATGTATAGCTGAGCGTTAAAAAGTTGAGCGAGAGACGCGCGAAAAGGGTGGAGTGGAAGAAATTCGTCGATTCTCGTGAGCAAGTGCTGGTCTTGCAGTTGGCAAACTTTTAATGGACTGACATATTTAAGACGAATAGACTCAGCCTCCGGAGACGGAGAAAAGGTAAATCAGATAGAACGAGAGGGAGCAGAAACGCGATCGGCGAGAGACGAAACGAAAAGCAAAGAGCGAGGTTTGTTGTCCAACTTCGGGATTCGATGCTCGAGTTGAATTGGTGAAATGGGTGAAAATTCCAAGTGGATAATGGATTAGCAATGTGGGAGTATACCCAGAGCCAAGCAAAATGTCATTTGAGGATGTTATACCCGCGCAATGATAAAGCTTCGATAAATCATTAAGACATCGAGTCCATCGATTCTTCCACCTCCATCAATATCTCCCTTTGCAAAGATTCCCCACATTTCTGCCTCCAACGTTTTTATGAAAAAGGACTTTCCTCATTTTTGTTAATTAATACATGGAAAAAAAAAATCAATCATCCAATCGCAATGGACATTTTTCTGATTATTTACAAGAAAAAAAATGACGATCGTGGCTAAAACCGTAAAATTCGATAATTTTTTTTGTTTCAAGCATCGACGACGATCAGCTTAGACATTAAGACACGTGAAAAACACCTTAAGAGGAAGGGTTGAAAAATGTCTGCGTGTGGTGTAAATAGATAGAGGCTCATTATTTTCGATCGGCAGTGAGCTCGTGTCTACTTGTGACACGCACGTGCTTAACGACGAAGAAAAGGGCGATATCCTGAGGGTGATGGAAGTGCAATGTGCACTCAGTTGGGAGGAGCGAGGAAAGCTCTTTGGAGCGATGGGCTTACCGGCCTGGAATCCAGAATTGGCATGTATCTTTACGTATCAAACTGGGAGGCTCCAGGATTTGCTGACGAATAATCAATTCGAGCTGATAATCTTTGAGGAAAACCACGTTTTTCTCATTATCATTTAGTTGCGAAAAGGAAACAGAATTTTCAGCACAAATATTATCGATCAAGCGACGCGATTCTTTTCTCTGATGTGTTTGATGTCCCGGACACAATGGATAGATCTCCGAAATGAGTCCAACGTACTCTACATCTGATTTATATTACGAAACGCTTGTATGTAAATAGTACTTTTGTTTTATACTGTATAGGAATACGAATAAATGGAGTATTTCCGAGGTGGAAGCCTTAATTGCTTCACACGCAAGCACGGTCCTTAGATGGAACGTAAAGATCGAACGAAAAGTCCCTCTGGTTAAACACAGCAGGTAGCAAAAGTGGAGTAGCCTGTCGAGTAATTAATCAGGTACTTGAATGTCGGTGTGAATGTGTAAGTCTAGTCGGTGTATTTCTAGACGGTGTTCAGCAGGACTTTCGCCCCCAAACCGATTAACAACACTCGGTATAATACTATTATATAAATTACGTGTGTACGTTAAGTGCTTAGAGGAGTGTATGGGAAATCCAACGTCAAATCGGCTTGCGATAGTTTCATCCAAATTTGCTTGAAACGGAGTAAATTGTCTTCCTAACTTCTTCGAGCAATTATGCTCTACAGGCTGACGTCTCGGGGGTCTTGCGTCAAATGTGTCAACGTGACGGCGACGTTACATAAATCTGAGCGTTCGTTCTTATCATCAAAATTCACACGAGCAAAAAAAAAAAAAAAATGTAAATTCACCAGAAAATTAATCGGTAATGAGACGATCCGCCAGCATTTTATCGCCATCCGTAATCGTCTAATTTGTCGAGTTTCCATTATTATGAGAATATCACGTTAATCACAAATGTCTGGAAAAACAAAAAAAGTAACAAAATGCCGGCTACGCACTTCAGGCAGATGGGAGGATAGAAATTAACTCTCTTTACACACATGTTCACATTTTTTTACACGCAGTTATGAAAGCCTAATGAGAATTCTCATCAAGTCTAGAATAATAGGTCAGACTTAAAACTTCACTACTCTTTCGCGGGAGCTTTCGCACGAGGGCCATCTCGTATCTTCATCAGATGCGACGTCACGTCTTTAGATTTCGAGCGATGAAGCTGCATACGCACGAATGCATGTGCATGTGCAGCATACGCGATTAATATTCATGTACTATTTAGGTTATGATATATTTGTATGAAGTTCACGTCTTGATGAGTTTCTCCTGCAGCTCCTCACGGAGCTGGCGAATTTTTGTAAGATGATTCTGACTCATGCGGCCCGTTCGAAACGTTGCACTCAAGCATGAAAGGCCCCGTCATCCAGAACGACGAAAAAGTGATGATTAGCCTGAGAAATCTACACACTGTATCGAAAATAATCGTCTATAGTGAAATATACCTGTACAAGTTGCAGGAGCAGTGAACGAAAAATCTTCAAATAGTACTTTAATGTTTCGCTCGACCTAGACCATATCGCAGACCCTTAATCAACTTTCAATTAGCCCAATTGGCCAATTAGCATTCACGAAATAAAAAAGGTATAAAAACATCGTGAAAACAGAATGAAGCACAGGAAAGAGAGAGGAGTAGAAGGAGGAGAGAAATTGGAGAGATATTGCGAGCGATCTCACGACGTGAGGTAATACGAAGAGAAGAGCAGAGCACGTCAGCTTTCTCCGCTGCACCGTCTCTTCACTGTTATACCTGTATGGATGACATACATATGTACTACGTTTCCAACAAATATATGTGTAACGTCATCCACACGCTCACCTATTCATACACATGGTCTATGTACATATTGTACATATGTATATTATGTACCCGAGAAGCATTACCAGGGTTCCGACTTTTCGAGATTCTTTGTACTCCAAATATACAGGGTGTTCTTCAATGAATATTACACCCCGATGATCGAGTCTACGGATTGGATAAAAATAAAAATAAATATTTCCCATCGTTCGCGATGACACAAAATATTAAAAATCAGTTTTCTCTCCACGAGGCAAAACGAATTATCGATCAAGACCAAAAAAGTTCTCTTCCTGTATCCGTCGGACTCGGTACACCCGATATATTCATGGGGAATGTTTAGGCTGCGGAAAAATGCTTATTAGCTCACATGCACAGTCATACGTACACTCAGCAGTTTCGAGCAGCCAAAATAACGCGGTTCGCGACGTAGAACAATAGGAAATAAAGCGTACGCTTGCCACACAGTGGATTTTTCTGGGTGCGACGAAAGACACGCTCTCTCGTCTCGTGTGAATCTTGTAAGAGTGTCTGTGCCACGAAGTATTTTACTTTGATCACATGTATTACCTTTATGCAGCCTTTGAGAGCCAAGTTTTTGAACTACATTCTCGTTTTTCACGGGATACATGCATTAATATGCATTAATATGCGTACACAGGCTCCTCGTTGTTTTAGGTCTTCAATGAAGAGTGCTGTGTTTTAATTATGTAAATATAATCGCCAAAAACGACATTGCGATTTGATTAGTCTAATTCGTCACGTCCAGTATTATTATAAAAAGAATATTCTTCATCTTGCAGCCCCATTACCGAAATAATTGATTGAATAAATAATTCATAGGATTAGGGGTCATTCATAGGGTTGGGAAAAATTTGCTTAATTTGTGCAAATGTCTAATCTTCGCAGTTTGTTTTTTTTATTGAGCATGGACAAGTATTTTACTGATATTCATACACATCTTACGTTTTTACGAGTTTGCAAAAATAAGCCTGTGAATATTTGAGTATGTAACGTGATGTACATATAATTATATATCTATTTACATATTACCAGAGTAATTTAGCGAATAAGATGAGAGATGATTTTTCGTGGTTTTGCCACGGTTGGCTCGTCTCGTTCGCCTCACATCCACCTTTCATAATATTCTGGACTAATTTGCCGGCGTCTTTTTTGCTCTTTCGCTACGCGAATCTCGTGGTTGATGGTATTTTATAGGAACCAAAATCAGCATTGACAGAGATAGGCTATGCTCTGGAATTACAAGTAGTATAAATATTATCGTGACGTCACAGGAAACGCGTGGAAATAAAGTGAGAATTCTTCTCCCTCTCTCGCTCAGATCTTCCCTCAAATGCGTGTACATGGAACTAAAACTCGAGCGGCTATATAAGAAAGACTCGAAGCCTGCACAGCTCCACATTATAAGATTCCATCTCACCAAACCGCGAGTGTGTGTCGCATTTTGTTTACAATTGACGTTACTGATTATTATTAATTACCACGTATAATTGTGCTCGGTTAAGAGGAAATAATAAAATAAATGATGGAGCTCTTAGTGCGTCAGGTAAGTTGGTTTCGAATTCAAATCATCGCTCGCTGTTGGTTACTTTTCCAATTTGGTGAAGTGGTTCAAGGGCTCCTGGCAGGCAGGAGTGCGATGAGCGAATGAAAATCGACATATTATTGAAAACCAACGGAGAGCAATCAATTTTCAATGATCCGAACGATTTTTGGATAAAGTAAATCTTTGTTTTTTTTCCAACGAAAATTGTTCCGAATGGAATGCGCAGCTTGCAGGATCGTAAAATTCAATTTCCCCGTAAATTTGTGTCGAGCGTAATTAAAATGGTGGTTTGTAATGCTGCGGTGTCGCTTGTTTTACTAATTACAGAATATTCCTGGCATAAGCCGACTCTGACGCGTATTGCGTGATTAATGTAACTCAAGATCGAGCGGGACAACTGAAATAGGACGCGCTTGAGAGAAGCAGCTTATCGGTTGTGTAATCTCGAGACCATATTAGATAAACGTTCGTATCGATCTTCATCGCGAGTCTCGCGTGGCGATCCACATGAGTAATGAAGTCCCGCTTGAATGGGACGGATTTATTAATGATAATTACACGGTAGTGAAGCTCGTCGGGAAACAACATATTCATAGGTTAAATCGCGCATTTGACCTTTTTTTTCTCCGTTCCATGGGCTTGACATTTCTTTATAAATCGGGGCTGAAGATGAAGGGTGGAAATCAACTGGCTGGATGGAATAAAATAAATTAACAGAAGCGAATAACTTCTCGTTTGCGTTTTCGTATTTTTCACTTGTCCTTCTAACTCCAATAAAAAATGACGATTTTTTTTTTTTTTTATTAGGATTTACGATGTAATTTTAATTCCGAATTTTTTTTCTCGTTTTCTCGAGCCCGCACGTTTATTGATAACGGAATAATTAATAGCGAACAACCCCCGTTGTTTTTAGCAGATAACGATAGCTCTGGCGTTGTTTTTCGGGATGGTGCACTGCGAGCCAGCTCTGAACAGTCAGTACGGTCCACCGGGCAATTTTCTAGGGGGTGGAAACAACAATAACCATCATGGTGGTTCTGCTCACGGGGGTGGCAGCGGCGGTGGTGGTGCTGGCATAATCAACAGCTATGGAGCACCGTTAGCCGATGGTCAGAACGGTCACAATTCAGATCAAGATTACATCGACAGTCAGGTAAAATCGAGTCTCTTCCTTTGCTTGAAAAAAAAAGGATGATAAAAATTAAATATTTTTCAAGATTAACCAGAAAGGAGATGATTTTTTTAGGACAATTTATGTTTTTTCGTGAATTTCGTTTCGCAACTGGAAAAAATTCGCACGGTACAGATTCATGAAAGTAATGGGCAAAATCGGCACGATGCGAAATGTAAACTGAATCATATTGTTCAAGCTCGCACGCTGCCACTCAGCGACCAGCCATTGTTCTTCTTCTTGTGTTACATAACCTTTTGTATTTTTAATTACTGGCTGAATATTATTGCAAGAATGGTTGAAAATGTGTGAGCGAATTTGCCAACGCTTCAAGTCGTTGGGATTCATAGCCTCAAAAGGTTCAGCTGAAAATACTGCTCTGTGTACTAAAAAAAGGTAATAAAAAACGAAAGTTTCGATCGCGACTGCTCTTCACATCGTTGCAACGTTCAACAATTCTGCATATGTAGAGTGCGTGCTAATGCAATGTTTGAAAGTGAGAAATACCAAGAGCTTGTTTGCCTCTTTTCAAAACGATCTGCACTCGCGAATTTCCGCTGTTTCCATTTCGGTTTTTTTTCCTGCTTTTTCATCCCTCCAGAGAAAAGAGCTTTAGCATGTGCGTGTGTGTAGCTATGCGAGCGTCTACGTTTAAGTGAGTGTGACAGCGAAAAATGCGCAATACCGAAGCCCGCGTTTACCCCCAGAAGGAGCATATTGGACTGAAACGTTCGCGCGGGGCTGGTTCCTCCATTCAAAATAGAAGATACGGTAATATAGCTAACAAAGCAATAAGCTAGGAAGGCACGAGTGAAGAAAAAGGAGAAGAAAGAGAGGAGGCAAAATCTGTAGAGCAATAAAGAAGGAAGGGAAATTTGAGGGAGAGAGAAAAGGAGGGAAGAGAGGCAAAGAGTTTGGGAATAGTACGACATTTATCGCCAGTTGGCTAATCGTAGCAGGAAATCTGAATGCCCGCATTACTGCGAACGATGGTAAAGCCTGCTCGCGGAAGAAGGAGAAGCGAGAGAGAAAATGCTGCACTAGTATGCATGGCGTGCAACCTATTCCTGTACAAAATCTCCCTCCGTAACCTTCTTCGGCGACATCGAAGCCGTTTCTCCTACGAGAGGTACCAAGAGAAAATGACTATTCCTTTTCCTCATCCCGGCTTTAGGCAGCCTGTATGAAACCAAAAAAAAAAAAACTTAATAACAAGCATAAAAAAAAAATAGCAACACCCCGCAGCAATATCGCGTCCCGAAGCATTGCTATCATGATTCTTGTTAAATCGGAATTCCGAGAGAACGTGATACTTTTCCATAAACCGAAATCCATGTACGCACTCGCCATGGAGGTAGTATCGTAGATTAAACTCCAAAAATTCAGAGTATAAGATGTACATTTTTATACATTTTAATTGGCCACTTATTTTATTCTTGTCGGTGCGGTGCGGCATGAAAAAATTCCGTACAATTTATCGGATACAAATTGGAATCGATGAACGTGAGTTTACCGGTACGAATGTTATTGACCAGTTGTTTTTTAACGAAATATCAAAGGCCCGGAATCCCAATAAATCATGGTGAAAAAATACTCACGGTTTTTTAACTCGCAAGCCTGCAAAGTCAATTTTCATTGAATTTTTTGCCATTTTCGGAAGCTCCAGGGCTAAAAACTATGGAGAGATATCCGGCTAGTGCATATTTGCCTTCATATGGTCGAATATTACCGGAACTTGAGGATCGCTGGTGGAAAAAAAAGAAGGGAAAAACGAAAATGAAATGCCACGAAGCGCGATAAAAACAGAATAGTTAAAACTATTCAAGCAAAAATGTTCTCTCTCGCAGTGATATTCCGTTTTATAGTGCATTTGTTTGCTATTTTGCAGCCGAAATCGTATGAGTTTGGTTACGCGGTAAAGGACACGGCGACGGGAAACGATTTTGGTAGGAGCGAAACGAGCGACGGCGAGACGGTACGAGGAGAGTATCGTGTACAACTTCCGGATGGAAGGACTCAGATAGTTACGTACACGGCCGATTGGAGGACTGGATTTCACGCAGACGTGAGATACGAGGGGGAAGCAACGTTTCCAGATCAATACAACAACAACAACAACAACAATAACAACAACAACGCCAACAACAATAACAACAACAACGATAATAAAAATAACAATGGCGGTTTCAACAGTAATGGAAATAACAATTACTACAACAATAACAATGGCTACAACAACAACAACAATTTTGGACAGAATAATGCTGGTTATAATAATAATAACAACAATAATCAAGGATTCAACAACAACTATAATCGAGGTACGTCATATAGATTGAGTAATTAAATCCTATTCATTGAAATATCCATCGGAAAAATGCGGGCGAGTTGGTCTTTCGAAATTTAGTGCAAATAAGCCACGAGTTCCGCTTTGTTACTATGATCGTGATCCCATTTGAATAAATGAATGAATTGTATCGAATTATCGGAGAAAAAGTGTGATATAGCAAGGGGATCGAAGTTCACGGGACAATTGAATAAATTAAATGTTTAAAGGTAATCAAGGGGGCTACAATTACAACGGTAATTACAACAATGGCGGGAACAATTATCAGAACACGGGTTCGAACTCGATCGACAATTACAACGGAGGTGGTTACTCCGGAAGTTCGGGAGGGTCTTTCGGCAATAGTGGACCGAGCTCGACCTACGGCACACCGAACTTTCACTAGACTCGTTCGTTCGACGACCAGTCTCCAGGGAGCAGGATCGAGAAAGAGGGATTCAGAGAGAAAGCAGTCCAAGAGAAATAAAATCGGGCCTTTTGAGGGAGCGTTAGGGTCGTGGACTCTCGAGAAAGCTCGTGGCTCACCACCGGTAGAGCCATCACGTGCAGAACGAAAAGACCACACATTGACAAAATGGAGAGAAAAATAAAGCTTTCGGTGTCTCCTTCTTCCATGTGTGCGGCTATGTGTCCAGGTTCCTCAACGTGTAAATCCATACGATCGTATGTGTCTGTGTCTACGTGTGTGCCTCCAAAAAGTGAAAAATGAGGAGACGACGAGCGGGAAAAGAGTGAAAGCGTGTGGACTCTCGAGCTTGTGAAAAAGATGGAATCAGGAAGGAAGAGAGAGAGAAGAGAAATGGCGATGATATAGCAGGGATATTATATAACGTGCTCGACGAACGATGATCGACGAGCACATTTCATATGAAAAAGAGACAATCGAGAGTGCTCTTTTCGCATGGTTATACAGTCACCTCCAAAAAAAACTAAACACCTTCACTTTTTCTCGACTGCTTCAACAAATATTTGATCGATCGGCCATTTCGGACGCAAGGAATCTCATTTCAAAGCCAAGAAAATTAGCCACAAACTTTCCCTTACGAATTGCCCCCATTTAGAGCACAAGGGCTTCTCAAAATACTCGAAAAAAATCATCTTTTTTTACTCCTTTTGTACACCACTGTATACATACCTGAATATATAATATATATGCCCATATATATGTATATATACGACGAAAAAGGGAACCGGGAATACATATATTTTTATATACATTTACTTACGTATATATAAATATATGTCTAAGCGGAAGAACCTTTTTTTTCAACACTCCTCTATAGAGATTTTCGCAAGGATGAATGGGTCTAGTGAACTATATTCGTGTGTACAGATTTTTATACGCCTCCAAGCTTATATGTTTCAATAATAAAAAAAAAAATCTAAAAATCGATCGAAGTTGTTTTTTTATTCACGCATGAATAAATTATTCACAAGTTTGTTTCCTCCACTCGATTAATTACCCTTTTTCCCCGACATCACACGATGTTTCTGTTGAAAGTTTTAGAGATTCATCGAATTTATGGTTACGTACCAATCCGGGGATTCGATCATTTATCGAATGAACAGTCCATTGAAATTGTAACAAACACGCTGGATGGTCCCGGGTCAGTCAACCGTACCGAGTTCGGAGATTGTGAAAGATTGTATTGTACGTCAAAAGTGACTCTTAAAACTACTTAGTCACGCGGCCATGATTAGAGCCAATTATACCGGAGATCTTATCAAGTTTATTTCAACGATATCTACAGAAATCTGGGTCAATTCAACTTCGTTGTCTGTCTAGAAATTTACATATAAACTCAGCGATGTTCAATAGCCATAAGAATTATTCACTATTTTAGGGGCTCCCTCGATTAGGATCATGAAAGCATTATCTACGTTGATTCGCGGTTACAAAACATTTACTTATTTTCGTGCTCGTCATCGCTGACCTCGCGTGGAACCGGAAATCGTCGAGGATTCCATCGCACAGCGGACTGTCGGAATGAAAAATTTCATCTTAAATTTAGTCCAACTTTCATGAAATTTTACGAATTTGGGTATTAACGAGCGGCCAAGAACGAAAAATATGTTTGTGGGAAATAATCGTTTGGGAGGTGCATTATTGCACATAGAGTTTGCAATATATTTCATGAGCTTTCACTCTCATCAAGGTGTTTTGCAACAACATCAAGACAGAGAGAGAGAGAGAGAGAGAGAGGATCTTGGAAGAATTCTTAGCGTGTGTAACTAACGCTCTCATTAATTGCACAATGGAGAGGAGCCTCCGGATGATCTGTGCAACTGTGCACATTAATATATACGTATACACTGATATATTATGAGTTTGTTTCAGCCCACGATCTTATGCCACATGCACGAGAAGGATTTGCGTTGCGGCATTCGTGGCTCCCATTAAAGCGAAATTAGCCACGTTTGCTTGATCTTCTTCTCCAGCTCTCGTTCACTTCGGAGCTCTCTACATGTTTCCATATATCATCGTAATCGTCGCACTCTAAATATACATATATACCTTTCTCCAGCACTTGCAAGGCAAAACAATCAACTAAGCTGACACGTTACTCCCTAAAACCATTGCAATTAGCGCGATGGAAACGTGTGGGAGTGATCGATGATTAATCCTTTGCCACAGTTCATTTTTACGCTTCAACAAAGTCCACGAAAAACGCGTAAATTTTATAACGATGACAGGAAGAATTTTGACGTCAGCAAATATTGGAGCAAAGACAAAAAGTTGGTCGAATTTTTCAATAATAATTGACGTTCGCCTCGAACTAATTTCTTCTCTCATCGTACGCATGCGCTCGGTTTTCAATTTGACAGAAAGACAGCGAGAGCTAAACTAACCAAGGGACATACGATATTCTGTTCATAATTTTTAACCGCGCGGTTGCAATAAATGAGCTCCGGATGAGCAGCGCGTGATGGATACAAAGTAATAAGTTGCATGAAAATAAAACAAAGATAGAAACCTCGTCTCATCATCTTCATTATGTCCCTTCGATAAACATCCCTCGCGGTTACGTTCGTAATCATTTTTATATTTTAATTAACTTCAACGTACATTCGCAACGTCTGGCACGTGAGATTATTATTTGCTCAGACAAAGCTACCCGATGGCTGAATTCACTAAGTAACGGTAATATAATTCGAAGGATCATACATTCCTGTAATACCCGTATCATTTCATTAAGCCTCCTGGATTTCACGTGGCACGTATCTACCGAAACACGACATATACCACTTACCTCGAATTCGATGTAATCACGATAGAGGATGATTCGTAAACAAATCTGAGAGTCAAACACACAGGAGCTCGTAAACATTGCAAATTGACAGAAAAATTATGATGAGAACGCGAAACCATGAAAATCCTTGGTTTTCATGTGTTATCTTTATTCTTGCTCGTAAATTTGTTTTTTCAAAATATCAGCATTCTTCTGTGCGTGGCCACACGACGATGAACTCGTCAACTGCCAGTCTGCCAACTTCCTATTCGCAGTTTACCATTTTCAATTGAAATCCTGGACAAAAAAATGACAGAAAGCACAAAAAAACGAGTGGGACGTCTTTTTATTATTATTCGGCAAACGAGAAGTGGCAAAAATGATTCGAACAGACCTCATTACTGCAGGTCAAACTGGATCTCAAAAAATGTCACGAGAAAATTTCCTTTTTTCTCTTCCTCTCGGTATTTTCCGTGTGAAAATTACGAGTAGAGGATGGAGCAAAAAATGTGTGATTTTTTTTCTTCTTTTTTGATGTTCATGAGTATATGCAGATACGCTGTTGCTGGCACAACCGCAATGCAGACCAAATTGCCGTGGACGCTGTCACTTGTAGCGAGAGTTTCATTCGAAATTAATAAAGCTCGCGACAGTGCCTCCAGGATTTATGAAAATACGTGGAGAACTCGACGGTTACATTTTCCATATTTTTCCTGTCTCATCCAACAAATTATTCGTCTACCAAACGAGGAAAATATCAAACACTCATTTTGTTGTTATTATTAATGTTTTTCTTTATTAAAATAATTTTTATTATTGCTGCAAAATAATAATTAATAAAATTTAAAATATTCTCGTACGTGCTAAAAGATTAAGAACATTTTTTGGATATTACGCTTTTGGTGCATGCATGGATTGTTGGGAAGAATGATTCGCGACTCTCTTGTTCATATGAGCATGAAAATATTTTCACACCTTTGTGGATTCCTCAGATCGCATCTGTAGGGCGGAAAATATGAAACGAAACGAAATTGAAAATAACTCAAGGAGTAACACGAGTCACACATGTTTTTCCCATCATTCATCTTCGTATCGCACAAAACCGGACACTTTTCGTCATGAATGTATACATCGATAGTCCATTCAAGCGGATTTTATCGCATCGCGAGCAAAAGGAAAAAATACATTCGCATTTCCACCCCCGTCGTACAATCCAAAGCACAAATATGTAGACTTGCACTCTTATTGGCGAAAGCAGATGCAGCTTTTGGAAATATATGACGATATAGAGCGCAGCTTTTGTAGCCACGATTCCGGTGTTATTTGGATCTTGATAAAAGTTTCTCATACCATGGACCTCGTTTGAGGAAAATAAGAATTCGTTGATTAGGAAATTCTAAAAAAAACAAAAAAAATTCCATTTATTTCTCGAAATCATAAATCCACCATCATAGTTTTTGGGAATTGCCTCGAGAAAGTTGTCCAGCTCGCTTTTTAATACTTTCACAAGATCTTATTGCGAGCGGCGAGGAAAGGAAAAGGAAGGGAACTCCATAAGGCAGCAAAAGCGCAAGCAATCGGCATAACCCATTCATGGAGCATGAAAGACAAAACCGTTAATTACAAAGATTTGCGATATGAGCTGCAAGCGAATTCGCTCCAAGTATAACTTTGGATGCTACACTGACGCTCCAAACTCTCAAAGTCTGAAAATAATTCATTTATATTCTTGTGCGAGAGCGGGCCACTCAGCCAGCAACTTGTACGAGTTTGAATAAACACGTGGAATCATCGTACAGCGGATGGTATACAAATCAGCGAGAGAAAGACAATGAATACGAGAATATTGCTCCCAGATTTGTATTCGTACGCGTAGAGAAAGTAACATTGACGATAATAAGTCGAGGAAATTTATTCCGTCACTGAGAAAATCTACACAAGCAAAAATTTATAAAAAAAAAAAAAAAAACAAATTAAACATAAAAAAAAACGGAGAATCAGTGATTGGAAAATGGGCGAAAAATATATTTTGAAAAACACATCAAAAGGTTAAAAAAAATGAGAATGATATTTTGGCTCATCAACACGTGAGTGAAAAATCTTATTTCCATGTTCAAAATCACAATGAACCATAAAAAATGCGATTGCGCGAAAACAACTCGCGTATAGAATGCATCTGTCTGGGAATAATATTTCGAGGGACGTGATAATTCATTAGCGATGGGAAATAGAGTATAAAGAGCAGGAGAGAGAAAAAGGGAGAGAGAGAGAGAGAGAAGATAAAAGTGAAGGAGGAGAAATAGACGATTAATTGGAAAGGCGAGGGTAGCATATACAGTTAACCTAATCGAATGAGATCATAATTGGGGAACTTTACGCTTCTCACATAGTAAAATTGAACATACATAGACGAATGTATTGTGCACACGAAAGTAATATTAACACATGAGAAGCTACAGACATGATATACATAATGGAACATGTCGATGTATTTTGGCAAGTGCATAGTACGGAAAGACCAACCATAAATCCATATAGAGTAGAGTGTAGAATTAATAGTGAAAAAAGGGAAAAGAATGAACGAAATCAGAGGTATGAATACGTTTGGTATAACCAAAGCAATACTGGGGCCATTTTCATGCCTAGAATGCACTCCAATTTATTATCCAGAGACCTGGACAATTGCAGTTTCCGTTATACAATGTTTAACTTTGAACGTGATAGTGTTCCGGTTTTGTTGTATATTTGTACGTACAAATAGCTGTGTATGTGTGCATCGCTGTATATGTTTTTCATCTCTGTTTCTCTTGCCTCGTTCCACATTTTGTCACGAGCCCACGGACCAGCATGTGTAAAATCCGGGCTGAACAGATTTTATGCGAGCTATAAATTTGTCCGGAACTCTGCCGGTTGTCCAGAGCGTCGGGCTTTCCAACACACGTCCGACTCCACCGTCACACCCGAACATTTGACAAATGTCTATCGAACGCCCTCTCTCAAAACTCACCTCCCCACCGTTGCTCACCGGTAACCTCTCCTCCACATACATTTTCGAATCCGCCAATACACACGAGTTTCCTACCAACATTATTTTTTCCATTCCCTTGAATATTCCACATCAGTTTTCAACCAGAAATTTGCTCGCCAGGAGTTACAAGATATTCTCGAGCCAAACGACTCTTTGACGACTCCAATCTCTTTCTTTCCCGCCTCATACGTTTCTTCAAAATCTTCTTGGTTGGAAAATTTTTGTCAAATTTTCCGCGAGTCACCTGATGCATTCTGAAATATTAAGAAAAGTAGGGAATTTGATTGAAGGTATAAAGACCTCTGTACATAACTGAAAGGTTTGCTGAATCGTCGAAAAAATTAACTTAGTTCGAGAAGACGACATTTGCCTGCATACATCTTTGATACATCGGCCCGACGTGCAGTGCTATTCAATTGAAAATTCATTTATGCACATACAATATTTAATACAGTCTGTGCGGACGGGCAGGAATCCAAAATTTTGTCTCTACGTACATCTCGAATGATTTTAATAAATAAACGTCCGGAGAAGTTTAACCAAATTTGTATAAAACCAGAAAATTTACTCGAGCGAATAAAAATATATTTTTCATCGAATGAGACAGCACGTCATGATTCTGGTTCGTAGGTAAATAAATTGTTTAAAACAAATGTGTCCACGTGAATCTGTGCGGTATGTCACGTGAGAGAAATTCGCTCAGCTAATAACTTTCATTATTGCGGTAGTACACCAGAAATTTTCAACTGATGGATTGCCATTTAAATAACAGCTACGAAACCCTTTTTTGTGCATTCCAACAGAGCCATTTTCAAACAATGCTCGTGAAATAACCCCGTTCAAAATAACCGGGGATTTAAATAACTGACAAAAATAATTAATAGTGAAAAATACCATAACAATAATGATTATTGCTTTTTAAGTCAGGAGTCTCGCTACAGTCACGTTCAATGTTTACAACTTCCGGAATAATGTACTATATGTTTTCCCAAGAGCATCAAATCGATTTTTTTACATAGCAGGAGATAAAAATTAACGCCTATCAGTATAACAAATGGAGCGATCAA
The DNA here is from genome assembly GCA_030522525.1 of Campopleginae sp. 14b. Lineage (NCBI taxonomy): Eukaryota > Metazoa > Arthropoda > Insecta > Hymenoptera > Ichneumonidae > Campopleginae sp. 14b. Next base: position 116,770 of record JAPYYS010000280.1, read on the forward strand.
CGTTGCATCGCAAGGGCGAGATTTGTTGCATAGGGAAATAAAATAATTTACAGAACACTTACTGACACCCAAGTAGATACACATGTTCCTTCAACTACGATGAAGTTTAACTAGCTCGTGTATATAGATGAAACGATTCGGGATCTTACATAACCGAAAATATATAATGAGAAGGAAGTCGAGAATATCGATTGATCTCGTGCCAGTTCTGACATACACTGACTGACTGCATGCAACTTAAAGCATCAGAAATCCTTTTCTTGGCTCCCCACAAGCCCTCGTCGTCTTTCCCATTCTGTACAGCATGTGTATCTCTCGAGATATTTATCCGCACGCGACTCTACACTATTTCTTAGCATCGATCTTCATAAGCTCCAGCTGAACCCATGCAATAGTTAAATAAATATGTTTTCTGTGCATAAGCCTAAACCTTTTTTCAGCGTTTCACACACGCACAAATATTTGCATACATAATGGTGAATTCTTGTAACTAATAGAGATATAACGATTACAAAGAACGTGGAAGCTGAGCATGCTACAAAAATGTGTCCGGAGAAAACGAGGAATAAAATATTTCTGGCTATATTAATTATGCAATTTTCGTGCGACGCAGGCATCGCCATGCTTTTCATATTCATTTTGCCTGCAGCCCAACTTCCCCTTTCCTCAAATATATATAAATCGACTTGGATCGCAAAAGAGAATTTTTTGGAAATCGCATCCTCGCACAGAACCAATAATATCATTCGCATGCATCGAATCCTCGCTTTCGTGAACGAAGTAATTTAATTATCGATAATTTATGAGTATCGCTTATTATTTTACCTGTCGATGAAATTAATTCGTGCGGATAATTGCACTCGCACATAAAAATATGTGTCCGGACGTATATGAAAAATGATACTGGTTTGTTGCAGATCAGTTTGGAAAAAGTGATTAATAAATTTGCACTTGGGTCAAGCGCAATCGAAAAATCGATGATAACATTGCGCAAATTAATACTGATGCTTTTCGATTCGTACGGGAGTAATTAAACGAATAACGAGAATTCATACAGCGGTCAACGAGCTCGAAATTTACGGCGAGTTCTGCGGACAAAATCACACGAATTTCAAATGGAATGAGAATGAAAAGCTTTTTTTTCTTTGTAGTATTCGTTCCACAGCGGAAGAGAGCCCTTGGAAAATCTGCTTTTCAGACAAATTTTCATACTACACAATTGTTATTTTTTGCATGCGCTGTCAAAACCATTACATATGGATAATGAAAAAATAAAAGGAAGTGAGTTTGAAGCAGAGCACCGTCTCGCTACTTACCAACTAAAACTGTTTTTAATGAGGACGAGTGCTTTTCGATAAAGATTTCAGTTGAAAATTGCTTGGATAACGAGGTACCGAAGGTGAGTTTCCTCTGTTGTTTTACGATGGACATAAATCGACGGGGAACGTGATAAATTCGTAACAACTAAATTATTTACCGAACTGTTTTCTGGGACTGCAGAACAAAAGGAAATTTCGTTCGTACCAACGAAAAGCATCGAAAGGGTCTTCCGTGTGCGATGGACTTTTTTTTACAGGAATGAAATAAAGCGAGAAATAAACGCGACAAAAATACAGTCTCGTTTTGATACGGTTTAGGGGACAACCGGAGCTTTAAGTTTCTTATTTTATCGAGAGACAAGAGATTCCGATCTCTGGTTAAAATAATTCGACGAATCAGATCGCACCCCTGGGCATGAAGTAAGAGCTGGAATAATGAAGATCCATAATGATAACGTTTCTCGATTGGATAATATTGAATAGCGTAACGAGAACGAAGTATGCGATCTATTTGGAAGCATCGAGGATGAAAAGGAGGATTTGCAAGCGGCGTGATCCAGTGGGCACGCACGACCGATTAAAATCCATCGTGTATACGAGAGATTTGATGGAGAGTCATCGGCGGCGAGATGCTGTCCGGGCGGCCATAACTCATCCTCTCCCTTTATGAATCTTTGCAGAAACCGAGGGAGAAAAAGCCCGAGAGCGAGAGAGAATGAAAAGTAAAATAGAGAAAAAATCATTGGCAAGGAGCGTAGAAACAAGAGAAAGAGAAAAATGGAGAAAATAGTGAAGGGAAGATTATTCCGAGCATTTCCTTGCAGCTTCACTGCAGTTTTCCTTCTCCTCCTGCTCCCTCGAGGATGAGTAACTCCCACAGAGTGCTATGCCGTATAATACCGATCATCGCCAACGGGGGCATCATCGCGTATCCTAATGCACTCCCTAGTTATAACTGCAACACGTTGCTAGATGTTATAACGTAACAGGCCCCTCGTTCACGTGGATAAACTGTAACAAAGAATCGTCCGAGTATATAAGCCGAACGATGGCTCATCTTCTCAGTTCACTCGGACTCTTGGTACAAACAGCAATATGATTCACCTTCAGGTACGAGATCGATCTTAAAACTAATTCGCAATCTTTCGAGAAATGGCTGCAATACCGACTCCATTATTTATAATAAATTAAAAAAAAAAAATTGATTAAAAAAACATTTTGACAACGTGGTGCTTCAGCAAATAATTACGTAAAGTTTTTAAAATATGTTGCAAATAATTGGATTATCATATCGATAAATAGAGAATGATTGAATCAATCACAAAAATTAATCAAAATTCGGCAATGAGTCGAAATAATTCCAAGCACTTGATGATTATAGCACTAATTATGTAGACGCTAAGAAGTGGGTGAGGGAAGGTGCGTAAATATGAAGAAAAATGATCGAGATTATCATGAAATAAGGCTTAAATGAATATTCAATAATAATTATCAAAGACTGGCGTAAATCGATTTTAATTAAGTTTAAAATAGTCGCATGGACAACTCGATAAACGTTTAAAAGTCATTAATTATTTATGAATGAGGTAATTGATTATCATTGATGAAAACCTGAATGATATTCCGAAAGGGAATTCGTATTGAAATTCAACCACATGGTGCGTTAGTAGCAAAAAAGATAAAAAAAAAATAATAATTATACAGACTATCGTAATAATCATGAGCGGAATACTCATCGAAATTCTACCAGAATTTCCGATGACACGTTCTCCAAAATAATAATCTATTGGAAAAGGGAATCGATTATTATTTACAAAATAGTAAATAATCGAATTTGTAATGATAAATAATATCACAATATATACCAAAGGGCTGCAGCAGGCAGCGTGAACTTATGATAAACAGAATGGACTTGAAACTAGATAATTAATAAAGCATACTGCGGACGATCGGTTTCTGCAGTGAAATGAGGGCGCATTGTGCGTTGATTAAATGGTCGGAATTCTATTATCTTAAACGTTGCAGTATATCGGGCTTTTATTGGCCTGTATCGGACGTACGGTTTTGGGGGGTCTCCTGCCGGACGTTGGGCCAAACGGGGGTTATCAGTACAACAGACCGAGCGGTGGTCAGGATTTCGGTAACATCGTGGGAGGCGCTGGGGACCTCGTTGCTGGCAACAGACGATCAGGTTACTCCGATCGTTTCGGATCTGGTTTTACGGGTAACGCTTTTGGAACGAGACCCTCGACGGCTTACGGCGTTCCCTCCTCCTCCTTTGGCAACAACCCTCTCGCCCCTGGCTCTCCCGGCCTCGGTAACTACAATAATAACGCAAGTCCCGGCTTTGGTAATCGACTGACCGGAAGTTACGCTCAATCCGCCGGTGGATTTACCGGTGGACTACAGAACGGAGGTTATCAGCAGCCAAACGCGGGAGGAGGATTCCCCGGTGGTTATCAGACAACCGGAAGCGATGCATATTACCAAGGAGCTGGACGATACAATGACGACGCAGACAGAGTGAGTAAATCTTGCCCACTCCCTCATAAACAAATTTTCAGCACAACTAACTACCAATTTACTCCTCGCAATTTACCCCTTTTTTTTCCTCGTAAGTAAATTTGCCGATTCATAAAAATGTTCGAGTCTTAGGTCTTTTTATTAACAAATCATCGATTCGGAATTAACTTGTGCAGTGTTAAAATCCGGAGAGTCCAAACAAAGCTTCTTGCTCGTACTTCCTATGGTTTTCCGGTGTATGCTTTCCCAACCGTCACCTCTGCGTTGACCTTTCCAAAGTGCGGAAATGAAAGGAGAGGCGACGGATGTGTACCATAGTACGGCGATTAAATTTTCTTTCCCTCCTTCTACGACCACTTCTTCCTCTGGAATCAAACTATTATGAGAAATTGATGGACTTGTAAGGATGCAATATTCTTCGGTTATGTATAGAGTCCACAGGCGAGATATTGCTAATGGGGAAAACAAAATAAATGAAATAAATGCATGCTAAAATATATACGACTGGATTCGCATTTGCAAACTGAGAAGCACACACGTATCGGAATATTTTCTACCAACGTAGAAAAATTCACGTTTTAATGCTCTCGAATCCTAATGAAATATTTTGCTCTATCGACCGTGTAACTCGGGAATTCCATGTAGCGTGAAAATAATTCATATTAGTCGGCGAAAATTTTCACGATTGTACGATTTGTGGCTTGTACTATATATCGCCTCCACGTAATAATATATCAATAATGTAGGAATATATCGAGGCGTGTTTTTCAAGTTTTTTCGAGCCCCACCCCACACATTTTTTACCTTACGGTGTTTGGTCCACTGATTCGGTGAAACAAAAAGCTGAGTATGTATGTTTTTCGTTCTGTATTATCCTCTTAAGTATTTATTCGAATATCCGCATTTTTTCATCCCCGTCTCGATCATCCCTCGACCTGCAAACGCGGTGTTTCTTTTTTGTGCTTATCCTATGGCACGTTTTCACGAAACACAAACATAGCAAGAATCGATAATCCATATATATAAGTGATAAAGCCCCACGGTTTCGTAATTCGCCGTATGAAATCTTCTCATTTCGGTTCACTTGCTCCCTTGTTATTTTCTTCTCATTTTTTTCTATCTTTTTTCTCCCTTCTTGTTATAATTGATATTATTATTCATCTTCCCCTCCCTTATGTCTGGATCGAGTATTTTTTGCTCACATCCTTATCCTGTTTTGCGTTCACCTCATCCTACGAAGTGCCCACATGGAAGGGACATTCGACGAACGAAAATGAGGATAGAAAAGAAATAAAAGTGGGCAACGAAAGCGAAGCCACTATTTATCAGGCAGCAATTGCTGAAGATTTTTCAACCCTCCCCTCCAACCATTTCAACTCGCTTTTCCTTTCGCCCTCTCCCTCGCTCTCCCTATCTATAGATCGTTGTGGCTTTGAACCGTCGAGTCTATACATTATCCTGGACGCTAGTTCTCGTGTTTCAAACACTATATACACATCGATCTGATGTTGCTCGTAACAATCATTCTCCCTTCTCCAATTAGGATATAACACTTTTTCTTGCCTTTTATTTTTATTCCGGGATTAATGGCCCGAGGAAATTTATCGAGCTACTTTCAAACAAATCTAAGATCCGAGTCGATCCTAATTATTTGTAGCTTTACCTGTTCGCGCGCTATAACTTTCAATCGATCGAAAAGGGAGACGCGGAATCTCGAGTGCTTGACCGTTTCAAAGACTTTTCTTATCATTTTTGGCGCCACGACGCTCCGGCGTCTCCGGATCAATTATTTGCGGAACATTTTGCCATCGGACTCAATGACGTTTGAAAGCTCTTTGGTCCAGCAGTTGGAATGCTGTGAAATTGTGATCGATACAACGCGCGATGTAGATCGCGATTGCTTCGTGAGAAGTAATATTCGCACGGGCATAAATACATAAATGTATGATTTGTGTACGCAGCCACGTCCGTACAGCTTCCAATACGAAGTACGTGATCCACCCAGTGGAAACGACTACGCCCAACAGGAGAGCAGCGACGGCAACGTCGTTCGTGGTGAATATCGTGTACTCCTTCCAGACTCGAGAACTCAGATCGTAAAGTATACAGCGGATGATGCTAACGGATACAACGCCGATGTGCAGTACGAGGGACAAGCTCAATTTCCACGTGGCGGCGGTGCAGCTGGAGGTGGAGCTGCTCCAGGTGGTTATAATCAGTTTGGTCTTGATGCTGGCTATCCGGCTGGCGGATTTGGCCCGGTCAATAACTATCAAGGGGGTAAGTTTATCAATCCCCATGATCGATCTCAAAAAAACGTCATCGTCACGAGATTCTCATAAGAATGATTGCGAATAAAAATGAAAAAAAAACCCATGCACTGAAAATACTTTTCACCAATTGCTATTAAAATTGGCGATTCGGGAAAAAAAATTAATCGGGAGATTTAATTTCGATAATTTTGATGAATAATTTGCCAATCCCAATATGTTTTTTATGGCAAATAAATTTGATTGATTTATAGATATATATTCGTAAAGTATAGCGTATCGTATCGAGAAAGTCACAGACTAAGATGACGTTGAGTTTCGTCATCTAAGTGCAAATGGAAGTTGAAATAGTTGACGCGAAGGTGAAATTTCTTGAAGCATAGTGCACGCGAGTGTGTGAAGTGCAGTTAATTCTCCTGGACAGTTTTCGATATTTTCTCATACATCAAATGCTTCCCTGAGCAGATATGGATTGAGATTGGATTGAGCATCAAGTTATTCAATCGTCATTAAGTATTCTTGTGTGCATGAGTTTTTTTTGTCAACGATGTATTTCGGACTTTGTACGGAGAGAATTAAAAATGATTCTATTGTGGAAAAAGTATGAGTGTGACGTTCGGGAGTTCTGTGTAGGGGATCGTTGCACGAATATTATTACGAATGTATCGGGGAGTGAGTAAACGAAAGAAACAGTAAATGGGAAAAAAATATGAGGTGGTCGTGCGGGTGGGGCCTGGCGGGTTGAATACGTGCCTCCAGGAAGCGCATACTCAACATTTGCACGTTTCTTTTTGTACTTTCCTCGTATTATCCTTCCCCATTTCAGTCACTCAACCATTTTTCCTCATCCCCTGTTCTGTTGGCAAGCTCCTTGCCTCTCGTTCTCTGTTGCGCTCAGATTTTTTCACAGATTTGTGACATAGCGGCGAGAGGTCGAGAGTGAGAGGAAAAGATAGCGGGTTGTGAAAATCATAAATATAAATGAGATTTTCGTGTTGGCGACAGGTAGGGGTGGCTTCACTGGAGCAGGTCTCGGCTCTGGTGGGATCTTCCCGAGTGGCGGAGGCATAAACCCTGCTGGTGGCGGCAACACCGAGCCTGCAAGCAACACCAATCGATACTTACCACCTGGAAACTCTGGTTATGGCAAATGACCGTAAACAATAATCGTCCTTCCCTTTCATCTCTGCTCTTTCTCTCGTTCTCTTCACAAATGTGACGCACTGAAATTCTGCGTCACATTTAAGCCTTTTAAACATTCAAGCATTATGTATTCATATTTAATGATCTCGCCTTATTTCACTGAAGAGATTAACGTCTCTTTGCAGTGAGAAAAATAAATAAATAATAATGAAAACATTTTTCCATCACACATTTCAGTGATTACTCATTTATTATTTCCATTAGCCGATTTAAATTAGTGCCAGCACTGATTGTTTTCCATTTATACGGCCTGAATAATGAATATATTGTATTAATTAATGACAAGTATTCCTCGTGGCATCGCCCATGGCAAATGATGTTTTGTTCACATCAAATCGGTCATCGCTAACGAATTCGTTTAATTTATACAACATTCGTTAATTCCTATGCTATTATTAATTCTGATAAATAACGGGTCCTGTTATTCGTTTGATTAATAATTGATCGCATTTCTGAAAGATTTCAAAACTTTTTTCGAGATTAAAAGGCCCTTGATGTTATTCTCCCTCACATCTAAATTGCTACAAAGTTTCATAAAGATAGGTCGCTCCACTGAGACGTGATTCGATTACGAATAAAATGACTTTCATATTTACAATATTTAGTCATGCAGTAAGGATTATGTGCTGCTTTTTTATCATCGTTGCTCAAATCAATATTTCTTTTTCTCTCTATCTCTGTCTCTATCTTTCCCCTGCTCTGTTCCTGTCATAGATAAACACATTAAATCCACCCCAGTTGAAAAAAAAAAAACAACACGAAGAAGATAAACTCGGTGTTTTCAACCTCAGCAGAAAACAGCCCTCAAAAAGCTTCTCACGAACGAGACTCGAGCAAACACAGTCAAGATACAAACGGAAATCTGAGATATCACTCGTTTTGTCCAACTTGGAATTCAGCAAACAAAACGCTGTATTCGCCATGTTAACCTCGTTCATCGTTGAGTGACTGAACATTTTATCGGTCTATTTCATGGTACTAAATTTCGTGGCGGAAAAAATCGGCCGGCGCCAGTCTAAGGTCTGATTTCCACGATATTCTCGAGAAACGACTAAAATCTTCAAAAGACGATTTATGAAGGAAATGCTGCTGTGCAATGGCACAGTTCAATTTATACACAACTGGACAGATGTATAATAGCGCGAAGCTGAGCAAGGAGAAGTTCGTGACCCGTCTAAGTGCATTAGACACAGGACCAAAGCTCCGTAACACTCTCGTCGGGGCAAGTGCTACGACTCGGACAGGGCAATACATTGCGTCCGCCATGGGGGCAGTTTCAAATGATGGCTATTTGTCAAGGACGTGTGATAAGCCGAAGACTTCTTGCCCCATGTGTTCTCATCCACTTCATTTCTATTCTCTCTCTCTCTGCGTTTTACTTCGCATTCTTAACAAATAAATATATATGCGAGCCCGTTAACGCCATTTCTCGAGACTCTACCCTTTTTTTATTTTCCCCTTAAAATAATTTCCGTGGTTATTTCATTTTCTCGAAAAATTCAATCGTCGGGTTCAATTTTTATTTCGAAAATGCTTTCAGAGTCGAACGTCCAGATTTACGTTCCACGTTTCCATATTTCTTACCGCGCACCCATAAGCATCAATGTGATGCGAGGAGCGAGCTCGTAAGGACGACTGGGCTTTACGTCGATGCTTCGCGACGCGAGTAACGATGTTTGCAAGTCTATAGCGCGTCTAGCGAAGTGATAATATTACTCAGTCATCCGGAAATCGTCATTATATTCAAAAATAATATTAAAAATGCTGCTTCACCAGTTAAACGAACAAAACACACATAATACGATCCAGAGTTCTTTACATATGTCAAGTCGTTATTTTTGCATGTACCAAATAATATATATTTACATCGAGGCATTGCAGCACGCGGATTGTGGAGCAGAGAAAAGCGTGAATTTGGCGGTTTATTGTCAGATAGATGGTCGCTCGTGTCACGCTTTGAGACTCGTACAAGTGCGGTGTTAAACTGTGAGGAAAAAGAAAAAGAAGAGCGGCATGTAGAGGGAAAGAACAAAACAGCAAGGAATCAGGCAGAATGGGGTGGTAAGCGGAGGAATAGGACAGGCAAAAAAAAGTCATAAAACGATTGAGGATTGTACGAGGTTGGATTCGAGCCAGACAAGCGACCTCTGTAAGCTTTTGCAACCCTGCGTGTATCGACATATATATTGTGGAGCAAGCAATACCGGGTATCCAAAAAATCACTCTAGAACGAAGGAGGCGAATACGAGCTGCAAGTAATAAATTTGGCGGGTCAAAATGAGGTGAAGCCCAGAAGGAATGTCTCTTCGTTCGAAACATCAATTCGCGATCGACCCATTTGTTCCACGCGTAGAAATGTTATCATTCCTATTTCTCGGTCTACCTTTAATTCCTGAAGGATTTAGCTGCTCAAAGTTGCAGAAAAAAATCATAAATTATCTTCACTTGAAATTTGTAAAAATGAGTAAATTTTTTGGACACGCTGTATACAGCGTTCCTCCTGGTTTCCTCGCACTGACTCGTTTTCTCAACCTCGTTGTATACCTGTCTCGCGGTACGACGGGCAACCAATTTAGAACCGGACTGCTTTACTCCCTCTCCCCGTGGCCCGAAAACTCGGCCTGCACAATCCCCACTTCATTCATGGACTAACCAATTATTGAAAACTAACCAAAGTCTAATTACACAGCAACACGCGAGCTTTACCTGTCCTTTGGTGCTCGCCTCCGAACGCCAGTGACCGAATTATACTTGAGTTTTGACACACCGTTAACGATAAATGGACGCGTCGACGGAGTGAGTGAAACGGAGAGAGGGAGGGAGAGAGAGAGAGAGAGAGAGAAATAAAGCGAGAAATCAGTGGTTATGGAAAGGAGGAGAAACGAGGGTAAATGGGTAATGGGCAAAGGGTTATGAACAGGCAAATTTATTTCCTCGCTGTATATTTGCACCGATGAACAAAAGCTTTTGTTCACAGCGAGCAGCTTATAATTAACGTGTCAACGGGCTTGTTTCACACAAAAACTTGCTAAAGCCAGTGAATTTGTGTTCTCAGGATCTCGAATCAACGACGAATTAATTGCTCGTCCTTCCTAAATTTATGTACTTAAATAAAAAAAGTAGCTTTGAGAAAGCTTCTTCCTGTCATGCGATTTTCCTCATTCCGAATAACCAAAAAGTATCGAATTTTCAAGGATGCATGAGGGAAAAACTTAAAACTCGAGTTCTAAAATATTTACACTCTCTTAACTCTGATCTATTTCATTTTTAATCACATCTCCCGTCCTCTTATTACGTTCAACGTAATATTTCGTTCGTCTATCCGTTGCTCCTCTTGAAATATTTACTAGACAAAACTTTTCCACTCCTACCAGGTGTTTAACGAATTCTTTCGAGAAAAGTAGATTGAAAAAGGTTACTTGGTGCTTAATTTAATGTAGTCGGCGCCTGTTGGACGGTAACCCGTCGCGCACCGTTGTAACTTTGGTAAAGGAGGCCAGGCACGACGTATCTATATATTCCAACAGACGCAGTAGCTGTGGCTCATGGAAATCTTTGTTTTAATCACACTACATCTCGCGCTAATGAGAACTCATTCGATTGGAAAGAAAATTTAAAGAAAGAGACAAAAACAGCTTTCCGTTGTAATTGCAAATGATCTTCGAAGGTTTTTTCCATGTTTCTCAAGGCCCACGTAGCCATGGTCTGTTCTTTCGAGCTGCTAACGCGTGTGGATGTAAATAAGTGTCAGAATATATTGCGGAAAGGATAAAACATGCGTGATAGAATTCGCACGTGATGAAAATCTTGAAATTGGAATGAAACGTTGATTGGCTGGAAAGGCTTAGCAAAAAATTCGGAAAAGAAAATTACGGTGAATAATCGTGGAGGGGAGAAGGAGGGTGGAAAAAGATGGAACAAAGTGGACGTTGGATTGGAACAATCAGCTTCCTTCACGGGCCATTATCCCTTTATAATTACAGGACGTGGCTGTTTCCCCTTTGTCCCGCCGCGACTTTGCACCGGGGTCTTGATCTCCTTTTACCTACGCTGAGGCCATTCTTGCTCTGTTACTGTACAATCTCGTAACTAGAGTTCTCTCATTACTCCCTCACATTCTTCCCGTTGTGGTCTGGAAACCTCGAGAAACATGCAACCAGAGGACACGCATGGATCTCACACGGAGAGCAAACAGACGATGACCGTTTATTATGTTTATCAGAAAAATCGATGACCTAAAAATAAAATCAAGGCAGGTATATTTTTCGTCAACGATTTATTCCAAATAATTAATCAATGAATTTCAATATTTCAGCTCCAGTAAATAAAGTCGTCGTTTATTTACGTAACGATTCATTTCCGCATGGTCCTTTCATCGGTCACCACGTAATTAAATCGTTTTTGAGTGTATAAATGTTGCACCGATCGAAACCGGAATCTCGGTCACTCGAAACGTGATGCCGGCAATTTATCCAACAAAATTTACCTTCACCTTCAATATAGACATATATATGGTAAGTAATTCGCCTGGGGAGGGTGCGAAACAGTAGGTGATGGACTTTATCGAATGATTGACGTAAATGTAATGAGATTCCGAGGTTATACATCCGTCGATACTGAAATGCCTTAAGCCAAAGATAGAACTTTGCATTAATCCATGTACCATGTATCCCAATGGCTATAATTATATATCCAAGTGCTTGGTTATGTAAAGGCAGAGGTACACAGACACAAGTGAAACAATTGGAAAGCAAGATCGTACATAACGTTTAGTGGGTCGTATGCAATGTGAAGGTAATCCAGGGCATAGGGATCCGTCGTAGCAGTTTCTCCTCTGACTCGCATTTTCGTCTCTGCTTTGCAGTAGCACCAGTGAGTCAGATATTCTATTTGATCCGTGGCACATACATATATATTATTGATGTGTGTCGACCGAATGCTTAATTATAAAGACGGAAAGGCGTAAATGTCGAAAGGAACAGTAGTGAAGTACAAAATATACGCCTTTCTGATATTCAGACACACGTATATAGATTGAGCACGAAATCTCGATTCCGCATAGGTATATATGCATATTTATGTATTTCGAGGTATTACGTACATTCTTGAATGTCTTGTCTCGTTTGGGTTATTCCCCGAATCATGCAAATACAGGAGAGGAACACGTGAACGCAGTCTCGATTTTCTATTGAACCAGAATCGATCGAGCATACGATTTCGATTTCGATTCCACGATGTACATGGAATTCCTCAATTCTCATGCATCTGACTGATGCATATACGCATGCATATGCTGTCTACCGGGCCTGTAATGCACGCTTTCCGATTCAACTCTGCCAAGCCGTTTCATAACTAAGGCCTCGAATCGTTTACCGGAAGTCCTCCCAGTCCAACTCTCTTTCACCTGTCTCTTTCCCTCTCCCTCTCTCTCTCTCTTTGCCTGTGTCTCTCTGTCTTTTTATCGGCGACCCTATGGTAGTTAATGGAGAAATCCGACGGCTTTATACCGATCGACCGCTTGAGAGCTTCCAGTTTCGACCAACCGCAAAATTGATAGCATCAATGCTATATGTTCGCAGCGTATTTACTGCGTCAGTATTGTCACGGACTCTACCAAGAGATACGTAAATGACGATCGCGCCAAATTTTATAGACTAAAATCCAACAAATTATTCCTTCAATTTCGATGTCACCGAAATGAGTCTCGATGAATTATTGCCAAGGAATGGAGCCTCTCAACCCGACCACAATCCGATCAATACATAAGTCTTGACAAGTCAACGTATTCGTGCACACCTATGCAGCTTAGAATGTAAAAGTATGTACTGAGAATACTTCTCTCTCTTGCGTGTTTGATGCAACAACAATGACGCATAAATTAATCGACTATTTTTCTCGTTTTGTCTCTCCGTCGTGGCGTTGCTGGGTTTCACCACTTCAACAGTTCAGATCAGGCCACACGTGCTACTTCTTTTTTCAACATTTTTTATGTTCCGTTATTTCAACTGTACACTTGCAGTTCATGCGAACGACCTAGAGTCGTGAAATACCTGTCGTTCCTCAACAAAACACACAAAATTCCAAAAACCTTGCCAACTGATATGATTACAGAAATACTAAATATCTCTGTACAAAATTAATTCCGTCATTGGGTCTCACACCGAGAAAACAACTTATTTATATGTGCCAGGATTTTTTAACTGCTAACAAATGTAAAGGTGAATACGGCAAAATAAATGTTTTTGAATAGTTGATAAATCGTCTATTTGAGCCTCTCGATTTTGTCCGAAATAAACATTTGTTAATAGTTAATCATTATCTCGAAGGAAATGCTATACCTGGGAAATCAAATCGTAATAACAAAGATATTTTTTGACCATTAACAAATTTTGTAACAATTAATGAATGTTCAAGTAAAAGTATCAACGAAAAATATTCCTTTATTTTATAAATAAATTGTTTTTTCAGTGTAAACAATATGAGCGCTGAAAACTTTTAGTCTGGAATTAGGTCACACAGGGTCCTTGATGATGATAATAGGTAAATATACAAAGCGGTGGTCCAGGCGTCATCGTTGAAGGTAAACACACTAAATGCGTTGCAAACAAAACTGACAGTTCGAGCTAACAGCACTAAAGACCCCGACACACGTTTCACAATGCACAGTATTCAAAGCTCGGTAATTGAATGTAATTTCAACAATAGAATAAAGTAAAAATATCCATTCACCGCTATTCAGGTTGCCACGACAACTCGAGCTCATTCTTAATGACTAAAAACTTTAATTTAGCACATAATTTAAAAATTACTCGATCCACGACAAACTGGAAAGTCCAGGCAATGGTATTGGTTCCTCGAGATGAAAATTGAGCCCTTGCCCAGGATTTTCTCTATCGATCCCGCCGTTGTTCTGTATCGGAGATCATGTTGTCTAAAAAAAAGTCAGGTTGTGTATGGATTTACTTTACTATTCGGAGGTGCGAACCGGCGGTATACAAAGCCTGGCAAATCGTCAGGGACGTAAAAAGAAGCAGAAAAGTTTAATAGGAGGGAAAGAGAAAAGCGTGAAGAATGTGAGGCGTGGGAAAGAGCGAGAGGTTGGGAGAGATGGGGAGGAAAGTAAAGAAGATAGAGGTTTTGCCACAAAGTACAAATTGGTCCTCGTAGCGGATGTCTCTGACGACGAAGGCTCGGAACAGCTGAGCTTTGCTGTCGGTACTTTGGCCAGCAAACGTGAAGTGTATCTACATTATATGCGTATATATGTATGGACAGCTTGAGGCTTCAAACTATTTCAACAATCTTGCTCTCACGTAGTCACGAAAGCTCTTCTTCGTTCTGGTATATAGCGAGAGCTTCTGTCTCTCTTTTACTTTCTCGCTGTGTCTTTCTCTTCACCCTACGTATCGCAATCCCAGCATGAGCCATGGGCAACCCTTACGGGAGTAAGGCCCCCGCGCCGTGTGCCTGCTATAGAACGAACAGACCAAACGAGAGCGTCAAGGCGTGAGAGACCGATAACAAGATTCCCGGAGTGTACCGAGAGAGGGAATTCCCCGCGTCGTCTCTTTTCATCCTCCCTCCTCCTCATCGCCATCACCCTAGATACCGTGAGCACACGGAGCAGAGAACATACGAGTAAGAGAACGCGACATAGAGAAAGAGAGAATTTCAACGTGAACAGACAATCGAACCTATCGATTGGCTCTCCTTCAACATTATACAGGCTCTCCCACGTTCATTCCCGCCAGCTTCATGGCAATTATTCATGCTTTTCTTACGTTCAATTGTCTCATGCAATCACATCGAGAGAAAATCGTCTTTCCACCAATTTCGACATATGTTTCGCGCAACTTCTCTCCTATTTTTACTGCTTCGTCATTATTTTCGATAATCATCTGATAGAATGATCGATTGAAAATTTATGACAAACGAGACCGTGCTCCATTCGCCATCAAAAAGGTTATGATCGGATTTAGTCGATTTCAACTCGACCTTTCATCCTCCGACAATTTGGTGAACAAGTAAACTCATACTAAATGGCTCGATATCCATTTCGAGGGCTGTCCCCAATTGCATCGTAAACTTTAATTCCTCCGACATGACATCACGTTTGCTGCTTATTAACGATCAGTTTTTCATTATTGTTCGTTGTCGTTAAATCATTCGAATGAAATAACGAGGTAGGAGACACTTACTGGGATTTTCCGGATTAATTCGACAACGAAATACTCGTACATTTCATTCCAACGTATACACGCTTTCTAGTCTGCTTTTATCCTTAACTTCTTTTCCTACTCGCACACTTAAATCGCTCGACAGCGCGCTGTAAGCCAAACAATTCGATTGTACGTGTTGTGACACCACAACCCCTTTCTCTGGCTCCTCTCAGCCCTTCACAGAGAATGCGAAAATAGCCTCTATGACCTAATAAATGAAAGAGTTGTCCTGGGCAACTAGTCTCTCGATAATTCAAAGAAATCGATGTTCAAACGGAGAAACAAGATGGACATTTGTTTACCCCCAAAAAACACATGAAAATTCCTCGTCCAAGTTGTCTCTATTTCCATTCCCAGCACTCTATTAACTTTACAGCGAAACTTCATTGATTAATAATTCCTCGAGAGCGGCACGGCAGGCTAAAAATGAAATTCGATGAAAAAACTTTCTCCAATACTTTGCGCTGCAATGACAAAATGTTTGTGATTTTTCCAAAAAGCGTTCCGTCAAATGTATCCAAGAAAATAGATCTCTCCCAACAAACATTTATTTTCAGTGCAGCTTCCTTAATTATTATTGGCCCTTACAGTGATTACAAGGCACTGAATCGCCCAACAAGCAACTCATTATCTTCCACTCGTTCATTTCTTTGTCACTACTCCAAAAAGTCCAAAAAGTCACTTTTGATGTCGTCATGATGGATTTTCAACGTGAGCAAGCCCATACATCGGATGAATATATGTTTATATACATGGGATTACTATCCAACGATTCTCGCGAGGTAATTGATTTCGAGGCGACGCCTCTCGTTACTGTCCCTTTCCTCCATCTACAATCTAGAAACGAAAACACGTTTCCAGCTTCGCCACACTCCTATACCCTTGTCGCTGTACCTTTCTCATTCTATTCGTCCACCTTCCTCATTCTCCATTGCACCATTCTCCTCGGCAAATCCCAAATTCACCCATGCTCTCGAGCATTTGCGATCGTCGCATTTATACCACGCGCTCACATATATACATATGTATAAATACAATTTTAAGTATATACATGTATTTGGTAAGATAAATGTGTCAGTGGATATGTATGAGCAAAGCCAGAAGTTAACTTGGCTCAGCTCCTAATCGGAATTTCCACGCGTCTCGCATTAGTACCTATAGTCTCCCCAACTCTGATGAGGATTCACCACCATCTCCACACGTACGCATACGCACACGTATGCTTGTTTTACTTCAAACTTTTACACCTCACTCAATCTCCTCCTTTTCAACCCTCTGATCCTCTCCCTTCTTTGTCATTAAACTCCTCGCAGTACTTATTCTCGTAACCAGATAGTTGCGGTTAAGTTGGCAATTCGGGTGCTGGCTTTTGCCATCATTTTCCAATCTCTCACTTTAGTCCGTATTTTAAAAAGTCCGCATTTCCAATCAATCTTCATTTTAGTTGACCTCATGAATTCTACAGGCTCTGAAAAAATCTCAACTCGAATTCAACTGATTTTATTCTTCTTGCCAAATGATTTATCAATCACACTACTCGCGGCAACCAAAATTAACATCAACCTCCATTCATACGTGTATGTAGATGTGAATATCTGGCAATTTGTGGATTAGGCAACGTTGCGCCGCGACATTAATTGGCCGGTAGCGTAATTTGTGACAATTACTGTAGCAATCAGACTGCATGCATTGCTAAGGACCATCTAATCGTACCCAAGGATAGAGTGTATTAACAGGAGTCTCGACGTACTTCTGAATACTCACTAGAGTGTGCCGTTTCGCGCAGCAGAACAGTTGCGGTTAACGTTCAGAGCCATCACCCAATCTCTCAACATCCGACATTCCAAATAACCGAGCGATACTGCTAATCTCAAGATTCATATGTCACGAAACATTATGCTCTTTGGAGAAACGAAAATTAGCATCAGAAACTAAAGTCGAATTGAGATCGAATCGTCATGGCGAACAATCACCTCAAAAATCCATCAATAACATGAAAAACCAATGAAACCAAATGTTTGTTGCCATTTTTGCAATAGTCACTATTAATCATTCGAAATATACACACGCTCACGTTATCCAGACGATCGCGAGTATTTCAACGTTCGCACATAATAACCCTCTGCTTATTAAATGTGCAAAACTTTAGCTCCGAAAGGTATAAGTTTTGATCTCGTGACTTATCAAGTAGAAGCCGAATGTACTTCGTCAATTTAACGTCTCGCGTGTTCGCCAAGTTATTTGCATAATTGTAATATTACGTTGAGACGATGACACTTATAGCGAATGGCAAATGGCGAACAGTAGTAACAGCAACTTTACGATTGAGCGAGTGCCAACATTGTGTAACACAATCTGCTCAAGTTTCTCTCGTGATCCCCTGTTAAGTATATACGTGTGCTATATGAACACATGGAACACGTAAATTCATATGTATAGAGGCGAGCTTTAAATCCACAAGGGTTCGTGTCGCTTCGGACCGGCTGTTAAATAAGGAATATTTTGGATTATCTAAGCTATGAGCTTCTATTTACATACAGGGCTTGCCCTACTTCTCGAAACTTCGACAAAGAACAAATTGTCGATGAGATTAAACGAGGCCCTGCTGAAATTATCATAATTCCCGTACGAAATCCAACGTTACGAGACTGACGTGAAAACTTTTTTATACATCGCGTAATTCTGAAACCTGAAGCCCAGCCAAAAGGACGCTCTGGGCCTCGCCCTGGGCTGTCGAATTTTCTCTTATCAACGTCGGAATATATCCAGTGTCAAGCAGAAAGACAAATGAGCCTTTGATTGAAGTCAGGTCAATTATGTTTACACCAGAAATCAATCGAATCGATAATGCAGCTTCAAATTAACGTCAACGTCGTCGCATACATTATTATATACATGTCCATCATGGGCAACCGATGTCTACATGCATGTACAGTAACTAGCATGTATATGCAAATGGGCTCGCTCATATCCGGAATATACCGTCAACGTGTAGACTTGGAAGTTTCAGACACAGCTGCATATCCGTACGACCTTCGACACGAGAACTGGCTCTATCGAGTTTCACCGGGCGACACTCTCCTCGTCCACTTTGTAATCGTTCTTTTTCTTTCTACCTTTGATTCACCTTTCTCAATAGACTTTATGTCTCTCAAGTATGACTCCATAGAATTGGTTTTCTTTTACATACAAAAATGTCGATCTGCCCAATTAGTTGTCTGGGTAATTATAAAATTAATGGAATAAAAAATGTAGAGAGCTCGAAGAAACTCGATGGAGAGAAAAGCAAAGGAAAGGGAAAAGAAACATTGAGAAAATAAGTGGATCCACAAAAGCCCTGCGGCTTCACCTCGACCCTCATTCCAACTTGGTATTTTCTCGTTGAAGTTACGTTTCCCGTCGATTTTCCAGGCCACCATTTTTATTGGCAATGCCTAAACATATCTGATGAAATTTTTAATTCGACCGGAATGTTACCGTTTAGGAATTCTTATGGAAATAATTATATTTTTCATTGAACTATTACGGCTTAATATTTTAGACACTTTCTCAGAACCACAAATTATGAGAAAATGCAAAACAAAATCGAATTTCCGAAGTTTCCAGACGGTTATACCCCCTGAGTCATAATTAGCGAGACATCTTGGCACAAATTATTGCAGACGTAAGTTTATATTGTGAGAAGATTTTTCTACAATAAGAATAAGCTCCTATTCCTTGTATTTTATGTTTCTTATTATCATGCAACTTTTATTATTGTTATTATTAGCAAATTGATAAAATGAAGTCATGATGAAATTGATATTTCAATTAGAGTCTCGTTGGAAGGTTTCGCTGTCAGTTAACATCGATGGCTCATCTGTAAAGTGGCATTGTATACATATGTATACATCAATCGGAGAACTGATCGGATGATCATTCGTGATTGATGGCAATGACTAAGAGGGTCGTCAAGGGTTCGCCTGGCATTGATCCGTGTTTTTCTACTATCTAAATTGATCAGGACGGTTTCTGTGTCTGCTTTTTTTTTTCTTTTTCACCGATCAATATCCATCGAAAAAAATTTCGGCTACCGTGGCGTTTTTCGCTCTCCTATTCTCGGTCTTTCTTTCCGAATATTAAAAACATTGCGAAGATGCATTTTCGGTGAATACGCGCGAGGAAAAAAAACTCGAAAACTTCATACACTTCAATTTTTATATTCGGAAATCAACGGCAAGATTTTGGGAAAATGAAAATTCTTGTTTTTTTTTTTTTTTTCACGAAACTCGATCGTTTTTTTTTAAACCGCATGGGAGCATAACATTTCGGAGCTCGAAGCAACGCTATAGGGAGATGAAAGCAAAAAAGAAGCCGTCGCGATTATACGGAATGAAAAAAAATTCATCAAAAGCGTGAGAATTTGCGTGTTACTTGATAAAAGCGAAGTAATGATGAGACGATTTAGGTGAGAAGAACATGATGTCTTTGTGCCGAAAGAGATCTGCGTCTATTATCGATAGCGAAGAAGAAGGAGGAGCAGGAGGAATATATGCTGCATAACGAAGCCTCCTTAAAATAAGACATTCGACTGGAATGCTGGAATGCTCGTCTCAAACGAATAAAAAGATAACGAGAGACAGAGAGAGAAAGAGAGAGAGAGAGGGAGAAGGAAAGGGAGTTAAAAGGAAAAAAGAGTGCTTCTGGCATTACAAAGAGTGCTCAATCTCAGAGTCGAGTCCGTAACCTTTTGCGGTCTGTGAAGCCCCTCGATGGCTGTAGTACACGTTGATCACAGGAGCGCAAACGTACCACGTGTACACTTTATGTACTATGAAATAAATTTGTACCCTCATACCTTTATAATCCTTTGTATACGTGATAAGCAAGGCTATGCACGCCAATTTACATACATGTCTATATTATATACATATATCTGTAACTACATAATATTACGAGCAAAGGCTCCGGGCACTTCTAATAATAATCCGGCTAATGCACTATACT
This sequence comes from Campopleginae sp. 14b, assembly GCA_030522525.1. Taxonomy (NCBI): domain Eukaryota; kingdom Metazoa; phylum Arthropoda; class Insecta; order Hymenoptera; family Ichneumonidae; species Campopleginae sp. 14b. Next base: position 137,290 of record JAPYYS010000280.1, read on the forward strand.
AGTGAATGGTGTTTTCCAAACGGAGCGATTATCCCCAAGTTATAGCGCAATTATCAATAGCACTAGAAATACTATTAGAGTCACTTGGGGAAGTGAGTACCGACACCTTTGACAAGAAAATTGTACACTTTGCCCTCGTGGTGTGGGAGCGTAAGAAAATATCGAGTCTTGGAGCAATAGATTAGGTTTGATTCGGTCGGTAAATGGCTCGGAAAAAGCTTCCAGTTTTTCTTGAATTACAAATAACATTTCGTGGGAGCTTATCGGTTCTAATGAGCATGTTTATTTCTAGGCAAACTCCGAATAATTGCGAGACTTTTCAATGCAAATTTGAATTACGATCACTCGGTAGATAATTGGGAGATTGAGAAACTATTAATGGGTTTTGTGGCTTTGAGTGATGGCTATTTAGTTTATTTCGATGGAGCCGGAAAAGATAATAATTTTTAATTGATGATTTTATCGATCGCGTTGAGCAGGATGGAATTGCTTGATCATAGGGTCGCCAGAAACTTGAAAGACCACACAAGGACGTCCTTCTTCGTTGAATGTACTCCTGCTATTGCACAAAGGAACGTCTGTTGCGGTTAAAACCCAAACTAGGAACTTACACTTCGTTAGGTTCGTCCCTGAACCGTGGTCTGGTATGCGAGAACCTCCTTCATAAAGTAATGGTCCAACGTACCGGACTAACTTGAGGAGAAAGGACGAATTGTCCTCTTCGTGTGTCCTTGTACACTGATACTTGCAGGATTCCAAAGGCACTTGCGTCCTAATAGTTGGAGGCGAGCCAAAATAGAAGGATTTCGTCAATTTCATTTGCTTTCCGTTTCTATTCTAGATTTTAGCAGCTTCGTTTCAATATCTAGGACTAAATAATTAGCTGCAGGAATAATTTCCTCTAAGAATTCATAAAATTGTCTGGAGAAAAGAAAAAAGACATATCGATAATTGAGCTCTAACCGATTATTGACTCGAAAGCCCAGAGCAGATAAGATGCCATAGAAATCTAATGAACGTTCTTACATCGAACGAAATGTCATTGAAAACAATCGCATTCCTCCATTACGCACGACGTCTTTCGAATAAAAAGAAATGATGTATTCTTTATTGTTTGAGAAATTGTTTTGTAAACAAAATCCGAAGGTCTTTGAGGCGTTAACAATGGGTTACGTGATCGAGAGATCATAAAGTGGATGATTCAAAGAATACATCGAAACGTTGATGGAATGGATGCTGAATGCTTATTGTTACGCCGAAGGAATAGCGAGGGTTTCAGAGGAACCTTTTCGAGTCCTTGGCGAGTGGCGACGTTACATCGTTCTATATAGAACGTAAAGAGAAATGTAAATAAAAATCCTTGTCGTTTCAATTGCGTAAATGATTATCGCCAACCGGACAACCTTCGTGAATCTTAAGGAGATGAGCGACTAAAAACGAATAATAAAAGCATTTGGCCATGAATAATTACTCCGCGGATCCCGTTTAAAGTTCAAAGCCTCGAGACATTTATGTTCGATCGACCCAAATTCGTCCTTTCGAAAAAATGTCCTGGGCCTTTTTTTTACGCTTGTTTCAACGATGACGCTAAATTTTCTACTGCTCAATTCCACAGAGACGTTACGAGCAACATTTATAAATTTCCCATTCAATATTTCATCGTCTCATTCTCTCATTTCGTTGACTTTTTCATTACCAAACTCTAATTGCGTCAGAATAAATAGAATTTCGGTGTTGTTGGGTCTCCAGGAGTCTTCGTCTGACTCAACGCAAACGATGAATAAGAGAGAATCTTTAGAGGACGTACATTAAGGATATTTGCGCAAGGCCAACCGACCCTAATATTGAAATGATTGCCAGTCAATAAAGGATTCATCGCAATAGCAAACAGGTTAACGTTCAATGGTACCAGTTTGCTTGAATTATTTGGCTGCTATCCCGACATGTTTTTCTTCAGTTCTTTATTATCCTTAAGGGAGTAATGATCCTTGAAGGAGCATCGAAAAGGTTAGCTTTTCGCGAAGAGCTGAGGGCAGGTTGATGTATGGAGGTCTCTAATTTCTCAAAGTACATCGCTTCACTATTCATCTCTTTCTCTCCTTTTCTTCGTTTCACGGAAGTCTGTAGTTAATTCGTGAACGTGTTTAGTTCGTTGCACTGTGAATATACAGGGTGCCTCCAAACAAATGGCCCTCATTTCGAAATGACTTATTAATTGATTATTCTTTTCTACCTTCCACTAATTAGTAGACGGAAGGAGCTGTTTTTCCAAATAAATTCAAGTCGATTATTTGCCAGAGATGACTCAGCATTCCTGGGTTATCGAGTGTTCCATTTATCCTGGATCGAGCTATATTATGTTATTTAATATACATATATTTTCGACAAAGAGTGCAACGCTAGCTGAATACCGTGTTTCTCACTCTTTCTACCATAGCCAGCAGCGAGAATGACTAATTGCCGAGCCAGAGGTCTGACTATGCGTATACCTCGTGCCAGCTCCTTTCACCCTTTACCGTTTTCTCTCTTTCTCTCTCCGTCTCTCTCGGTTCTATTCTCATTCTCTTCGCTCAAAGTTATTGTTCAACGACTGTAGCTAATTTATTCAGGATGTTTCTGCACTCCTTTATATATGTATATATTTAAATATACGTATATATCGGTATATGGAAGAAGCAGAATCGCGGAAAGAGACGAATTTTCGTAGAGATAATGGACCGTCTAGTTCTCGCTCGGGAAACACTTTGTGATGACAGGCTTTTTGGAAGGGGTTTTCATAGCAGAGTCAAGAATTCTAGGTATATGAAATAATTGTCGCGGAGCTGCTGTTTGGAGGTGAATTAATTCATCTTTCAACAACAGGAAATCTATGAGGATTGTGCTTACCAACGGCAGCCTCATTTATGATCAATCGAATTTTTCCGGATCTCTCAAACTTTTTCCAATTTGTTTACTCCCCTTTTTTTTCTTCCAATTTCGTTTATTCGTGCTCGACTAGAAGCCGCGATTTCTGGTGCGAATCGCCGCGAGAGGGCAACTGGCTCGGTCGCGTGCGTAAGTAACCTAACGGATGCTGCATGGCAATTCACACAATAGGTAACATCCACCCACATAGGACATTCTTGCGTCGAGCTAGATACCGCGAGAGGCGCGGCAGACCTGAACTCGCCGCGCCAATCGAAGAAATAAAACATTAAACAACATTTGTTTCACAGTTCGAAATACAAATGATGCGATTGAACTGAAGAATGAAAATTTATTCATCATTCCTCAAAAAAATAAATATTCTAAACGCTTTGGAATTTTTTTTAAATGATTGCACGTAGAAAATAATTATGTTCCCACTCATATTTCCGAAACCGTCGTAAGTGTTTCCGATGATAAATTGCTACTTGCACTGTTTCGAATATTTTGCATTAAATTAATGAAATCCGGCGAACTATTTAGTTCTCGTAAAAAAAATTTACGATTTCCACTCGACGAAGGCCTGTGGAAAATAAAAATTGAAGCTTATACTCTGTTCTCGAATGTTTCGTCCTCGTCTTTCATTTCATTGATTCCTCTTCGGCTCAGTCAGTCGTCGAAACTCGAATCCGTTTCGATCTATTCACCGCTATTACCGCTGTGCAAAGCACGCTTGAGGATTCGTACATTGTGTCCTCTATCTATGTTATTTGTTCGCTAACTATGACCTGTGAGCAGGGGATGAAATTTAAGAGGGAGGGAGAGAGAGGTAAATAGATACAGCTTGATGAAGGTGATCCGACAGGGACCGAAGGAAAAGAACGGAGCGTGAGAGAAGGAGACACCAAGCATAAATAGTAGGCAAGGGCTAAGACGCTCCTTAAACTTGGTGAACTTCACCGATCCCCGGGATCACGATGAGGATTCTCTCCGTATAGACAACAAAACCACGAATTCGTCTCTACAACTTGTGTGCATGCACATAGTTATGTATAGATAATACACAATCAATAAAATGCACAAATGCAGGAGGTGAGGCATCTCAAGAATTATAATTAAACAGATCGATTTTGCACGATATGAAAAAGCAAATAAATGATTAAAAATAGTGGGCCAAATTTTCCCAAATTCATTATTTTATGCACACGATTATTCATAGACGAAGGCCGCAATTCTGGAGTGAAGATATTTTTGACTGTGGCGCACAGTGGACAGAAATATTCGAGACTCGAATTTGAACTTTCTAGTTTTATTTTTACCGTCTTTGTTTAAAACCCTCGGGGCTAAGTTTGGGTCATAGATAAAAACGTTGAATTGATTTTTGACATCGACGCAGATGTGCGTTGAGAGCGTGTGGTCGATGAAAGTTAACAGGTGGAGACAGCAGCAGATGAAATTCAGTATTTATTATGAACTAATACGAAGGGCTCGTGGAACTTAGATTCTTGAACTTTCTTCACGGGGTCGAATGTATAGACGACCTATAGGCATGTGTTGATTAAAGGAAAAAGAAAGAAGACGGGAGAGAGAATAATTAACATTATTCGGAGAGATGAAGCGAGCGAGGAACATCAGAGAACATCGAAGAGCATCTAACTAGACAGCGCTTGGCAAGTATTATGGGTACTTTCTGACGTATACCGAGAAGAACTCTCCCCACGTATTATAAGAGTATCAGTAGCAGCCATAAGGAGGCAGCAACATCAGCGTCAAAGTCGAAGCTTCCCAGCTCGGCTGTAACTCATCACCCCGGGATAATTACACCTCGGTATATAGCTACGGTGTGGCTCCCGTTGCTGATGAGGAAAATTGATATCAGTACATGTTTGCATACATATCTATGTAGTGTGTATACAGAAATCGTGAAAGGGAGTTGCGAAGGAGTTGGGGTCGGAAAAAAACAGAAATTATCGACAATTCGACGCCGGATTCCCCAGCAAACTCACAAATTACACTTTAATTATTTTAATTTGACTGTTAATTGATTTATTTTTCATTTCAAGACGTTCATCAGATCGATGTCAATTAGAAAATAATTGCAAACGATATATTCGGTCTGTTTCATCGTGAAACAGACTATATTACAAAACATCTCTCAGCCCCTGCATTTTTAAGCGATCCTAGACATTAAGGGTTTATTCAGCACCGAGGAGAAGCATAAATAATTATTCCAATTGATCGGAGTACAACCAACAAGTTTCTTCAACTTCACCAAGTATTTCTTCGAGTTGAAACGATCCAACTTCTTATGCTACGGAGCCCTGGAGCGCGAAATAAGCTGCGCGACGTTTCTCATTGCAGCGGCCGAGATGATTTATTATTTCCCGTCGAAAGAATCGTGAGAAAATTTGAAAATGTTTTATCCCAAAAAAATGGTCACGTTATCAAGAAATTCTTGTTATTTCGGCGAAAAAAATTCGTCCGAAATTCGCTTTTTTTGCCGTAGCCCATTATCGTGTACAGACTATAAACGTTGTTGAGGCTCTTGGTCCTGCGAATAAAACACGCGATATTATGAAGCCACGGTACAGCATGCTCGAGACGCATGCACGAGGTCTCAACTATCTACCGACTTTTCCGTTATTGTCCCAGTGGGAAAAAGAATTTTTCATCGGTCTCTTTTTCTCGGGCTGCGTCCTCGCTTTCCAACACTCGAGCTGGCTCGTTCTTCGTTTTCCTCTTTTGCTCTTCAGGCTGGATCTACGCGAAGAGCTCCCCTTGACACTTTATATACTCTGTATATCTCGTTCTCTCTTCGTGCCGCCAAGTTTATATGGATACCTTGAAAATATGGATATAACGGTTGATATTACGGGGCGAGTGCCGTTATTTTATACAAATACGAGATGTGTACTTCCATTTTTATTTGCATCTACTTTATATCGTAAGCTCGTTTAGGCTCGTTTGCTTTAGATCGTACACATTTATATTTACATCATTCTTTTATGACAAGTGAATATTCCCTTTGCGCTGTTTTTCGCAGGGAAAATAACTTTGCATTTTGCATGGCGAGGTTCGAATTAACTTTGACTTTTCTACTTGGGATTCTTTAAGTGTATAAAATCGTTACTAAATATTGTAACATAAGTGCCATAATGATATACACTTTGCGATCAACCTTGCGAAATGCCGATTGATTGTGAGAATTTATCGGAGTATAAAAGGATCGTGAGTCGAAACGAATACTTTACTCTCTTTAATACGAATCTTTCGCCTTTTAATGGAGCTCGCGGCTTTCCACCTATGATGATGCTGGAATAATCGACCTCTCTCGGATGCTGCTCTATTCCGCGCGCGGGACCATCTTGTGCAGGATTTTATGCTCTGAAGTGAGGCGCAGCATCCTCCCGTGACATTAAGAGGGCACACCTAGATCTGGCACAAACGTATCGAATGCAATCGCTGCTGATCTACAGTCCCTTCGGCAGTTCGCACGCAAACTTTTCATAACTTCTAATTATATATACAAACATATATCCAAGTCTCTTTTGCACGAGGTAAAGGACCTTGTAATCATAATAACCATAACGTCAAATAAATATAAACATACGCGTCAACTTAAATAATAAACTATTCACGTAACGTCAGGAACAATAATATTATCCTCTTCGTACTTCTTCATTAATCTCCCGACTGGCACATCACAGGTATAGCCCGCGATTGAAATTTTTTGTGTGATACTAATTTACGTTCGCCTTTCTCTCAGGCTGAATTAATCGAATATGCAAAAATAGGACGACGTTGAATCAAAGAGAGAATATAGGCTTGGAGATATGAATTGAAGTATTTTTATGGGGTTTCATGGGGTTTTATGGGGTTTATCACATTTACCCACCAATCGTTCGGAATTTTTTTGACGAAACATCTCTCACACACTTGCCTTAAGAGTATTGAAAAAAAAAAAATAGTACGTAATGAGAAATTAGTGACGTTTAGGCGGTAATTTTTGTCAGCCGGTGAAAACATATAATTTTTCGTTAAATGGCGAGTGCGCCAAGAGGGAGGAACCCTGCAAGACGTATGTCTAAAATCATAATTCATATCTACGCTGAAAGAGATGGAGAGACGGAGAGAATGGCGAGAGAGTTCTTGAAAGGGAAAGATGTAGAGAGAGAGAGAGAGAGAGAGAAGAAGCAGGAGGAAAATAAGAAGATAAGGGGGCGCCTGCAGCGCAGATGTCTAACCCCATACCCATAAATCTTGAACGGAATACCTCGCACCGATGAACACCTTTACACACACACACACAGATTCATACACAATCGTGAAATATTTTGCAGACTCCTTGGTACAGTCTTAAGCGAGCAAGCGTGCAAATGACCTTAACGTATGACCGTCGGAACATCAAACGCGAGATATGCACCCTTGCGTCATCTGTTCCACACACTATATACCGATTTATTCACCATCGAATAAAGTGTAGGAACACGAGCCACTCGCCATTTAAATAATTTATAAATATTTTCAACTTTCTCTACAATATAATGAGGATTATTTCGAAAATCTCGATCTGTGTTAATTCCTTTATTCCACATTTTATTCTTTTTGTTTCTGCGAGTTTTTACGAGCACTCTTGCGAGATTCTCCAAAGTTACGTCCACAGCCGCACTCTTGCCTAATGCACCACTGCATCGCATGTGCCCGAGTGCCAAATGCAACTGTAGAAAAACTGGCCGATACAGGCGACAATATATGTACGGAGTTTGGGTTGTTTAGCACCATCAGAAACACCACATAGCCGAGCGGTCACCAGAGCTACGAAACGACCCCGCACCCATCGCTCCCGGTGTTCAACTTTGTATAAATACAATTATAGCTCGGCGAGGAAAACATTCTGGGAAAATGCATTCTATAAAGCATTTCGTTGTTTCACACTTTTGTATGTATTGTTTTTATTTTTCATGCAGTAATTACTGATCCAAATTAGTTTGTTTATAATATTTATTATTTATTATTGATATTAATATTTATTATTTATAATAACTTAAATTAGTTAATCTCAATTGGTTAAGTATTAATTGTTTAATTAAACAATTGATATTTGACTAATTTAGATTATTATTTTCATTGAATAATGTGGGCTAGTTTTTGTTTATTTTAGTATTTAATTTTAGGAGGAAGGTTTAACGTGACATGTCTCACCTTCGTGAAATATTAGACGTCGAATATTTCATATAAATATGTAGATAATTGAGGAGGACATTGGGAGCGGCTGTCTCGATATTCTCGTTAAGATAAAACCACAAGATTATTAATTATCATGGCGCCCGGGTTATCGTTAACCGTATTTAATCGTATATTACGTTTATCGCTCTCGGCAGAGCTTTTCCCAGCCTTTCCCATTACCTTTCGCCAACGATATTTATCGTTGCACTCTCGTCATCGCGGAGCAACATGCACCAACTACTATCGAGACATATACACGTCATATGCCACATTCGCGATTATATGTCAAAAGTCCGCCTCGTAAAATCCGTGAACCCTTTAAAACCTCGCGATCTGTGTCTAAAGCGTACGGCATCGCCGCTCGATGTTTCGGTCACGAATCCTGGCCTCGTATAAAACCAATGAAATTGTCATTGGTGCATACCATACTGCTATGACACAGGACCATGCGCGGATGCAATTCAAATACATTTTCTTCTCGAAAGCCATCGATTCAACTTCATCGAAATTGCTTTATTAAGGAAAAATAGAGTTTCCCTAAAATTCTGCTGTTCCTTCCACAAGGAAATTTTTTTTTTTCCCTGAAAAAACAAACAAGACATTTCCTCAAAAATGTCTGTATCAATCGACACGATATCCATTTTTTTTTTCATCCCCAAGAAAAAACGTTGAAATATGAAATTATTCTCATCGGCCATGACGAAATGATGTTCATCGTCGCGTTGTATATACTCGTCATCATCATTAACATTGCTGCACCGGAGCGGCAGCAATAAGTACATAAAGAGATCGCGGTGGGTCTAATATTTCGTCATCAAACAAAAGAAAAGTTTGCGAAATATCCGGTAAATTTACAGAACCGATTAGATCTTGGACGCTGTATTACAAATGGCGAGAGAGGATTCTGGCCACAACTCTACAGCTATTGTGTATATATATATGTATGAATATTACTACATAACAGTTGTAGAGATTACATTGGTGTAGTGAGAGTGATGCAAAAGTATGTTTTACTAGTGCGATAAAATTGTATCAGCCGATGAGACCTGGTTTTATTTCGACTCATCAAGAAACATAGTGTAGAAAGAAAATATCTCGAAAAGGTTGAAACTGTAAGTAGACAGTGGTACGTCTGACGATTCGAAACTAATTAACCAAATATTTAACTCATTTTGTTTTGATTCTGTTGATTGACTCACCGCGTTGCTTACGAGAAGACTCGATTAGTGGTTACAAAAAGAAAAAGTAAAATGAAAGAGAAAAAAAAAATCGTACGTGATTAAGTCAAAGTTGCATCTAATTCGTAATGTGTGTTAAGAGAACTGTGTGTTACGTGAGAGAGATCATGTAATGTATACACACGTTTCATTATTCGCCCCGTACTCTTTATGATCGTCGAGGTCTGAATGACTGGGCTTGCTCGCTCAACAGAGCAAACTGATGCGCGCGCGGAGTGGTACAAGAAAACACCGTCTCAGTGAGTTTGTGTGGCAAAGTGAACTGGGAGACGACGACATCGCTTCGAGCCACCTAGATTCTTAGCAAGCAGTAGGTCATCTCCGAGCAGAGCAAACTTTTCACTTTCATTCCACCAGTACTTCAGCAGCCTAGTGTACATGAGTCCATGTACAGATTGGAAGGATTGCCTGTGGCCATACGCAGATGCTGTACTCTTGAAGGTGTAAGTACACCTGCAGCCTGGGATTTATGTGTGTCTCTGCCAACAACTCATTGTGCGACTGCACAATTCTAAATTTTCTGTGAAAAAAAATCAAATTTTTTTTTTCTTCGATATTTTGACACTGTTTTTCGTCACGATTTAATCGGATATGGAGGATAAAGTAATATAGTCCTTATTCGCAATGATGAGAATTGTCAAACAGAGTTCCCGAGTCGATACAAAACGAGAATCGAAGAAAAAGGCGGGATCCTTTTAAATGAAATGAGCAACGCGCGTAAAGAGTAGAAAAAAGGAAAGACAGAGAAGAGGAGAATAGCAGAAAAGGTCTGGGAGCGTTTTGCCAAATGGAACGGCTATATAACGATGTTGGAAGAGCTGAAGAGAGGCACGATTGGCACGCTTGGCAAGGCAGTCACCGGATCTCCGTGGCCCTCGAACCATTTTCCTTCTCTCTCTCGTTCTCTTATTTTCTTCGCATTGGATACACATCATATACACAAAATATCAACTATTATTGAACAAAAAGCAATGGCCTGGCTTCTCTCACGATCTGAATCCTTGGAATTACGCCCTTTTGTTTCACACCACTGGAAGGAACAGATACGTGTCTATATTGGTGAGCTCTTCATCTTCAATGAAGGAAGATCGAGGAGCATCGAAAAAGGTCATTCTCTTAAAGACCATGAGTTGGACAGAGACGCAATTTGAATAGAAATATATAATACATAGTAAACATAAATGTATATATATTTGTACTCTCTATAGATACATAGAGACGAAGCTGAAATGAGAAGGCAATGGAGTTCGGTGGAGGTCTCGACCCCGGGGGCGGAAAGGCTCTTAAAGTCTCGTTCTTGTTGTCGAAGAGATTGCGCTCTTTAAAACGTGCTTTTCATCCTCATCTATGTACCCAACGATTGTTACATATATAAATATATGTATATACTTAGCGTATTATGTACCAATCATGAGAGTTTTATTGTCCAACGCGTTCGCTCTCACTCATCTTGACAAATACCGATACAGTACAATTACAACTATTCGTGAATATATAAGTATACGTTAAGTAGGTATGTAAAAGTCACGAGTCCTCGAGAACGTGTCTTGGAAGTCGCGACGGGACTTTGAGCGCGGAATTGAACGAATTGCATAGGTAAAATGAACGTTGAAGAACAAGACGAGACGCGATCGCACCTAAACCTTGACCTTTCGAAATATCTAACTCCCTGTAAAAGACACAGTGACGTTATATACTCCGGCAATGCTATTATCATGCCGGTAGGATGCTGCGAAGAATCAACGAGAACAATCAACCATGCTCCTTTTTTTTCATGAGTTTATTATTCGGTTGATTAGTCCCTGAGTTTGTAGACGTCATTCCTCAAGATCCTGGCAGATTTCTCCACACCAGGTCAAAATCGATTTTTAAACGCAGCTCCAAGTGTTCCAAGTTCGTCGGCAATGCTCTGGGAATACTTTGGCTGCAGATGTCCATGTGAATTTCGACCAGGACGGGACTGCGCCATAGACAAGTCGAGAAACGAGTCAGCGTCATTCTCTAGAGATTACTTCGTAACGAATATGGTTTTTCTCTCCCTCGACAAATTGAAATACAGCTCACAATAAAAATCGAGATATCAATGACTTGGGTTTGTTGTTATTCGAAACTTTAGTCATTAACCTCCCACGATAAGTTAAACTGTCGAGCGTCCAAGACAATTATCTTGGATAAGCTAATTCGAGATCGAATTTCGGAATTCCACAACAAGCTGAACGATACGTGCTATGTCTACATGGGGTTTACGGTACATGTTGGTGTGTCGTGTATAATGTGTAGCAAAGAATGTTGTGGTATGGTATGATATGATGCATGGCGTGTGATGATGTTTTATGAAGCGATTCGATGATGTATGGGATATAACGATGTTTTATGGTGCAGTATCGTGATATATGTCGTGCAGTGATGTTTTATGGTGCGATATGGTAATGTATTGGGGGCGATGATGTTTTATGGCCTGGTTATTGATGTTCAGTGACTTGTCAGACACGTCAGCTCTGATTGTTATTTTGTAATAATTTTTGCATCACGTATCGAACTGACAGAACTTTTTTGTTTCGTTTTTTGTAACAGAGAAATTTTAGCGACCTGAGAACGAGGAAAAAGAGGAAAAGGCGAATGGGGGCGAACTTTGTGACGCCTCCGTCATCTTTTCATATGATAATCTGTTTTTACAGATAGGCACATATGCACAAACTCTCGAGCGCACACGTCCTCTCACTTTATTCAATTTTTTTCATCTCACGTCTATTGATGGCCTCATAGAAATAGAAGTAATAGACATTTGATTTACAGACATACACTGAGAATCTACTCGGCCGAGGAAACCGTAGGCGTTAACATCAATTTTCGCAATGAATCGTATTTCTTATGAATTTATTCTGGTTACACTTTTCTCAGCTCGGATTTCAATAGGATTTCCAATAAAATATTGCAACACATCATTTTTGCGAGTATAATGGATTTCGAGTAACGGCGATCGAAGTTTTAAGGGCTTTCGATCGTTACGAAATGCGCCAATACTACTTTTTGTAATCTTCACAACTCGATATATTTTTTATGAACGATTCCCTTACGAAAGTCATGGCTTTGACTCCTCCGAAGTTTTACCTTTAATCGAAAAGTGTGGGTTCGATATTTCCGAGGAATCCCACCGAACAAAAAAAAACGAAAAAAATTTAAAAACTCATTTTTCAGCATCTTTCCTGCATGAGAAGGCAAAGAAGCATTTTTCGTTCACTCGTTGGTGTGAAGAAAAATATATATGAGATAGATAATGTAATGCTGCTGGGAACTATTGCGTTAAGCAAGTTTCAGTAATAAGTAGGTAACCAGCTATTATACATACACACGGCGAGCGCAAAAAACATGGAGAAAAAGACAAGTGTCTATACGTACCTAAGTAGTCATCCGGCCTGCCTACACTCCTTGCCTTGGCCATTTATCGTTTAACTCGATAAATATAAGATGAGAGGTTAAAAAAAATTGGGTGGATCACGTAATATAATAAAAACTATAATCGACCATTAAACACGATGGAGTTTGCTCAAAGGATTTAATACCCGTCTAACTAAATGGACGCCGAAATAGGTCGAATTATTTTTCCAAATTCTTTATCATAGGCTCGGTCTCGAACGAGTTATTATTAGCGGGCTAAACATCATACGGACTTGCCGACAAGTTAACTTTTCACTAATCCTTGAGTATCATTTACGATGGGAAAAAAAAATCTTCGCTTTCATTCAGTTCGTCAACAATTTTTTCTTCACTCGGAGAGAAAAATTAGAAATATTTGTATAAAGATAAAAATAAATATCTATTAGCAACGTCAGCCGCAAGGAGGAAGAGAATTACTCCGCACGATGGCGGATCTCTGGTACATAACGAGATTGCCACACAGAGAGCATAAGCCGAGAAAGAGCGAGAGAGCAGAACTGCAGATGAAATGAACGTGCGGCTATGTCCTCGGGAATGCGTCTCGCGTTTCGTGACCGCCCACAATCGCTTCCAGCCCTCGATTATTACATTACGATGACAAGATGTATCTCTTCCTTTCGCTTCCTCGCATCTACCATCGATCCCTGTCTCGTTCTCTTGCATAGAAATCACCGACTGAACTGAGACCAGTGAGTGATTCCTTTGGCAAAGCGCAAAGGCGGCTCATACATCGATATCGATCCAACTACAAAACACATATGATCGCGATGGAAGTTGAAGATGCTCCTTGTACGAAACGAATGGCAGCTGCTCCGCGAATTATTTTTCGAAGTTCGCGATATTTTGCAAGTGCTAATTGTTCTATTTTCCTTCGAAGCGATAATAAACGTTTTGATTAATCCGGAAAACTAATTTCTAACGATTGTCGTAGTGACGATGTGAAAAAGCTTTGTAATTCTTGTACTTTTAGTTTTTTTTTATAGCTTTTGACATCTCGTAGTCGCGTATATAGCCACCGGTCATTCCGGCGATTCCTGCTCTTTCGAATGAGCTCACACGCGAAAGCAACGCAACGCAAACGCGTCAATGTCCATCGAACTGTTGAACCGTCGACGATTACTCCGTTTGAAAAGCCCTTCAGTCTCTGTCTCTTCCATGCCACCCTCAGCCTCATCTCGTCGATCAAACGTCAATGTACGTTGGCTCATGCGTACTACATTGTCACTTTATTCCTTTTTCTCGACTTTCCACGATAATAAAACTACGAATATATAAACCTTGGCTATACGAGTATCTCCCACTCGAACGTCACACGTTTTATTGAAAACCAAAGGTTGCTCGCTCTGCCAAGCAACTCGTGCGAAAAGCAAAAGATTTATCGGAAAAGAGACGCGACTCTTGAGCGTGACAACGCCTCTGACCAGTGCGCGAACGTTTGAAAATTTTCACTTTTATTCATTATTTAGATTCGAAGGAAATTTATTATTCCCAAAGCAACAAGAACCGCAGCAATACTTTCGAAAAGATCATCCCCAACGAGGATCCCCTGCAATATCGTGCATCGGGCGGGATTCACTTATTATAGTCAGGAACACTTCACACTCAGGGCTTGATCATCCCATCGATCCAAAATGAATAATAAAGTTTTAAATGTTACGAAGAGTCAAATAGCAAGAAAACTAGACTTTACTTTAGCAAGGAGTTTAGTACGCGAACTACAAATCGAGCCCGCACATTGAGTTTTATTCACTTGGGTTACTGAGAAACCCAAGCAGCGTTCGAATTTACCAGCTGCTCGGAATTTGCACCAACTTCTCTACTATTATTCCTATGCTCGGAATCCCGCTTAAAGAGCCCGTAAACTTTTCGTCACACACCCGCATATCGTGTTACCTTCGCTCCATGCAAAGTTTACTCGCTCACCACGAGGCTGAAACGAGGCTGAATTGTACAATGGGAGAATCTACTTCTCGTACATGTTACGCATGTGTCAAATGAAAACACATGCCAAGAGCTGTTCGACCCTTTGCCCACGATCCTCCTGCCTTCGCGTAAACCTATTTTAGCCTTTTCTACCCTTGTTTGTGCGATCGTGTCCACCCCTTGTGTCGAGCCACGCAGGAACGCCTATAAAACGATGTTATATTACGTCTGTCCGTATATGACTTCTTGTCGACTGTATCCGCTACTTTGCACCGGAAATGGTAAAACGGTATATTGCTCGGCGTGTCTCTTTATTTTCCGAAGCTATTTTCTTGTCTCCTAATTTTCCTTTTTGTTCTCGCGTCTCTCCATTTCCTTTATTAACCATTGAAAAGCTTCTCGAAAGAGTACGTCGGTGAAAATCGTGTCCAAGGCTATAAAATAGGGAATAAATTTTCAAAAGTAAATTATTATCGTGTCACGTTGCGTGATGAAACAAAGCGATGATTATTTAGTTTCCATTTTTTTTTCTTATTCATTTATTTTATAACGGACTCGCGCACAGTGGAGCTCGTTGAAACGTTGAGAAAGCAATTATTATTCTTTGAAGTGAAATTTCTTAATTTGTTTAGTCGAAGCATAAGGTCCCACTTTGTTATGGACCAAAGTGGATATCATTAGCATAGAACGAATATGATTTCATGTCATAAATGATGTTTACGGTGAACAAATCAATGTGCTCGTGCCCAAGGGCACTCTTCAATGTTCAACCTCGTACTAGATCCGTCAATCTCAATACGATGATGATTTACCTGAGCACTCAGATTGAAAGTTACCTTCAACAGAAATTAGGAGGATTCATCGAGCACTCATCGAGTCTCATGGCTATGCAATCAGCTGCAATAATAAACAAAGCGAGGCATGCACGAAAAAATAAATTCATCGACTTTTTGAATCCATAAGGAGAAGAGGATGAAATAAATAATTAACGAGCAACCTTCTGCTTACAGTTACAGTGGCAACTTCCAGTTACCACACCCGACCCTTTTTTTACTAGCCAGCTAATGTTCCTTCCACACAATCTTTACCAAAGATCAATCCGACTGTCAATTAGCACACAGAATCATTTTCCTTCCATCTAATTTATGTTGAAAAAAAAAACACATCCATCGTAGTGTGCTGAAGTTTTGATGAACGCTATTTCTCTTTTTTTTCCTCCATTTTTCCGCAGGGAAAACTTAAGAAATGTCCATTGACAGGGCCTCGTCAGGAGCATGTAGATTTAGGATAGATCTCGCACACGTCAGTTGCCATAACTCTCTGTACGACATAATATATAGACTGTTGTCGTGGGGGGGCAATGCTGCGAGTAGTACAAATGCGATAAAGTAACCTCGAGAGTTCGTTCAAGATGCTCGCTTTGGGTTCGTCCAAGTATGAGGATATCCAGGCCCGTCGATCAATCAGCAACCTTAGAAACAATGATGGCATGTGAATTCGACCTCTCCCACTCTCTCGAGCGAATCCTCAAATTTCTCAGATAAATAACGTCTCGACACTAACGCCGGGGGCTTACCATATAAACATATTTCGAAGGTCCGTAACAATGGAGAAAGAATGATCGGAGAGCCAAGATTTCGTACGAGCGATAGATTTATCTCGGCGGCGAGTTTCTCGGTGGCTAGTATTTCCATTGTGTCCCCCTGTTCAGGGATTCATCTAACGAATCTGGCGAATCGCCTTCTCGTTTTTATCTTTATATGCATAAAAAATTGATGCTAATGTGTATTTTCAATTTTAGCCTTCGAGGAATGAAAAAAAAAACATCTACTAATTATATGATAACGGCTTTACGAGAGTCTTTTCCGACCGGAATGATACTGCAACTTTTCTAATTATTTCCTAATTATTAGCGAGAGCCTGTAGTGCGAAGTGCCGATAAATAATGTCAACTCCGAAGTCGTACCAACTTCTCCAGGCAGACAAATGCGCTAATTGCAGTTGCAGAGCATTTTAACACGGCACAACGGAGTTTCCAAGTTTTTTTTTTTCGCTTTGCGAGAAGAGGTCAATGGTCGACAGGTTAAATGACTAAAACTAAAAGAAAGTATAGAAAAGGTAGAGCGTCGAAGGTCCTAATTTATAATTTTCGCTTGCGTTGCTCAGTTTCCTTCGTCCTCTTTGTTTTTCTTGCTCCTTTCCCACTTTTTCCAACTATTTCTCTATCTTTTAGTTATGCCCTTTCTCTTTCCGTAACTCTGTTTGTTTTTTCCTCTTTTTCTTTCTCTCTTTCTCTCCTTCTCTTTGTTAGACATGTGCAGCAAAGTTCGGAGACTCTCAACGATCTGTCCCTCAGCAGTCACCGGTGCAAACCGAGCAGGAGGAGGCAACGTGGAAGAGACAGTTACGTACAGGAGTGAGAGGTGTATCACGAGGATTTGCCGAAGACATAAGGCGAGCGAAAAGACGAAGATGCCTACAATCCTCACACACACACACACACACACACACACACACACA